>CAUDMG010002327.1:2360000-2500000 GCA_958450375.1 Homarus gammarus | reverse complement strand
TTAATGAGGCGGGGAGGAGGAGGAGGGGGGGGGGATAGACAAACTGGGAGGACCCGTTGACAGTGCCTCTCTCTCTCTCTCTCTCAGCAGTGGCACTCTCGAACAGTGCCTAGCTAAAGCCCACACCAGGCAGCCAACACACAACCTACACGCCCACACTCAACCTACGCCCATGCACTCAGCCAACGCCCATTCTGGCTCCCTACGAGTAATAAGTGTCAGCAATAAAAAGTCTAAGTGCCTAAACTGACCAGAGCCACTAGTGCCTCTGACCCTTCCTTCCTTCCTTCCTTCCTCCCATCCCTCTCGTCCACCCTCCCTCCTTCTAGCCATCCGTCCCTCCTTTCCTCTATCATCCGTCCCCTTTAGGTCTCCTCCATCCACCCTTTCCCCATTCCTCTACCATTCCACTTCACTACATCTCCCAGGCCCTTAACCTCCCCTACAAGCTACCCAACCTCATATATCTTCCTTCCAACTTCCCTCCCTTTCCTCTCCCCTCTTCTCCTCCTCCCATTATTTTCCTCTCCAACTCCTTCTTCTCCTCCCCTCCTTAATATCACATTTTTCTTCCTTTTCCCCTTCCTTATTTTCCTCTTCATTTCTCCTCCTCCTCCCTTTACTCCATCTCTCCCCCTTCCTCTCACTCTTTCCCCACCCCTTCTTCTCCTCCCCTCTCTCCCCCTCCCCAACACTAAGGGTTTACCCACCACTTGTACAGTCCGGCTTTCTCATTCAGCCTCCGTGTAGCTCAAGGCTTGATACGGCTTTACACGGCTGCCGCTTTATATGGCTGAGCTAGTACGGCTTTATATGGCTGATACGGCTTTATATGGCTGATACTGGTATGGCTAAGGCGACGTGAGGTTAGGTTAGGTGAGGTGAGGTGAGGTTAGGTTAGGCTAGGTTAGGTCAGGTTAGGTTAGGTTAGGGTGTTCAATCATCAGGTGAAATAAGCTGTGGGGATAATCTTCAGGTGGTGTGAATAAGGTGCAACAGTGTGGTGTAAATTGAGGACTTCCTTCACCACTTCCCGAAGAACACACAGATTCATTGGTTAGTTCCCTGCTGCTGTGACGCCAAGGTCAGGTCCGTCACGCGTTACAGCCTGTCAAACACACACACACACACTGTAGTGGTTACAAGACACACGACGCCTCACACCGTTACCAGGGATCGTCACGCAAGCTGTCACGCGAATTGTCACACTTTCAGGTGACACACACACACACACACACATATATATATATATAACGAAATGGAAGAGGAGGAAGGAAGAACAAGACTGAGAGAGAGGAAGAAAAGGGACAGAAATAGGGGGGGATGAAGAAGAGAGAAGGAGGGAGGAAGACGGAGAGGGGAGGGGGGAAGGGAGGGGGGAAGGGAGGGGGGAGGGGAGGGGGGTTCCTTTAGTATACTGGTGGCAGCTGTTTATAAGTGTGGCGAGGAGTATGACCACAACTAACGAGACCAGAGACCTTCCGCGTGATGAAACCCTGACCGAGACCTCAATAAGAGACCGAGACCTTCCTCACGAGATCGAGACCCTCCAAGACCTTTATCACGAAACAAAGACCCGAGACTTTCCTCACGAGACCGAGACCTTCCTCACCTAACCGAGACCCCAAGACCTTTTTCACGAGATCGAGACCCTCCAAGACCTTCCTCACGAGATCGAGACCCTCCAAGTCCTTTTTCAGGAGATCGAGACCTTTAAAGACCAGCCCTACGAGACCTCTACGAGATCGAGACACAACAGAGGCCCCGTCAGCCTTACGTTCCTGGAAATAATTAAAATGGAAGCCAGTCATAGCCGGAATTTCGCCCTAGTCCCCCCCCCCCTTAATTATGTGCAGACGCTATGGTAG
The DNA here is from genome assembly GCA_958450375.1 of Homarus gammarus. Taxonomy (NCBI): domain Eukaryota; kingdom Metazoa; phylum Arthropoda; class Malacostraca; order Decapoda; family Nephropidae; genus Homarus; species Homarus gammarus. The sequence goes on along the minus strand of CAUDMG010002327.1, from coordinate 2,498,132 downwards.
GCTGCTAGGGGGAGCTGGGAGGAGGCTAGGGGAGCTGAGAGTGCTAGGAGGATGGTGGGGGGAGCTGGGAGAGTGGTGGAGGAAGCTGGGAGGAGGTTGGAGTTGGGTGTGCTGGGAGGATGGTAGGGGGAGCTGGGAGGATGGTGGGGGGAGCTGGGAGTGCTAGGAGGATGGTGGGAGGAGCTGGGAGTGCTAGGAGGATGGTAGGGGAAGCTGGAGGAATGGAGGGGAGGAGTTGGAGGTGCTAGGAGGGTACAAGGAGGGTGTGGTGGAGGGTACTAGGAAGACGCTAGGAGGATACTAGGAAGATGGTAGGAGGATACTAGGAAGAATAATATAGCATAATTTATAACGTAAACAGCTGTTACTACTCACTCACCTCAACGCAACCTTCCACACACACAGCCGCCCCCCCCCCCCCCCCAACACCTAGCAACGCTCAGCTCCTAGCAACGTTCAAATTCCGGGGACATACCTGCAAAATATAACACACCGTGAGATAACCTGAGCCCGCTATTGATATCTTTAAGACAAATTATTTAACACTGGGAAAGATATTTTTAACATTTAGGTTAAGTTAATTTTAACATCAAGATACGTAAACAAAGAAGATAAACAATGAAGGTAAACAATGAAGGTAAACAATGAAGGTAAACAATGAAGGGAAACAATGAAGGTAAACAAATAAAGTAAACAAAGAAATTAAACAAAACAGTAGAAAGTAACAAAGAAAAACAGAGATAAACAAGGGAAAACAACAGAGGAAAAGACATGTAGATAAACAGGGAGGGGGAAGGAGGAGAGTGTGGACAGGTAAACAAGGATAGATAGTAAACAAACAATGATAAATGAGGTAGAGGTGAAGACAAGGGTAGTGGAGAGGAGGTAGTGGAGAAATATAATAAACAGAAAGGTAAACAAGAATATTAAAGGTAGAGAGAGAGAGAGAGAGAGAGAGAGAGAGAGAGAGAGAGAGAGAGAGAGAGAGAGAGAGAGAGAGAGAGAGAGAGAGAGAGGTAAACACAAAGAGACAGTAAGGCAAACAAAGAATAAACGAAGTAGACAAGAGTGGTAATAAAAAGGGAGGGAGAGAGAGGAAGGAGGGAGAGGAGGGAGAACTAAGAAAGAGGGAGGAGAAAATCAATAGAGAAATGGAGGTTCTGAATAACAAGATAGTCTCTCTCTCTCTCTCTCTCTCTCTCTCTCTCTCTCTCTCTCTCTCTCTCTCTCTCTCTCCTACCTTCCTCCTCCTCCTCCTCCTCTCACCTTCCCTCCTCCTCCCGCCATCCACATTCCTACACATGACCTATCACGAGGGAGTCTATCCACATCCCCCCCTCTCTCTCCCTCCCTCCCTCTCACCCCCCCCCCCATCCCTCTCACTCCCTCCTCTTCTTTTCCTGTTTCGCTTGGTGTTGACCTGGACACAAATGGATGGTGGTGGGGGGGGGGGTGTTTCTCCTCCCCCACCCGACCAACCTTCCCTCCCCGACCCGACCAACCTTCCCTCCCCCACCCGACCAACCTCTTACACACATCCTCATCCACTCTCCATACGGGGCAGTCCACACACACTATCCACTCATCTACCCACCCACACCACACCCGCTCAGGTCATGTGCCCACCACCACCACTTTCACCCACCTATGTATAACCGAATACACGAGAGGCGATACTGAACTGTGGGTGGGTGAGTGGGTGTGGTAGGGTGGGTTGGTATGCAGGAGAGAGGTGTGGTTGGGTGTGGTTGGTTGTGTGGTTGGGTGTGGTTGGTTGGGTGGGTGGGTGTGGTTGGTTGGGTGGGTGTGGTAGTTGTGGTAGGAAGATAAGTCCTTGTCGCTTTTACATTGACCTTATTAATGTACCGCCTCTCTCTCTCTCTCTCTCTCTCTCTCTCTCTCTCTCTCTCTCTCTCTCTCTCTCTCCAGCCATTATATATAAGACAGAACTCCCCGTCAACTGTAGACAGGTTCTTCTGTCTCTCTGTCACGTGTATTTCTTTTTCCTGGTCGTGTTATTTTTTTTTTAAAGTGACAGGAGCAGGTTTCTCCCTTTCACCTGTCACTCTCACTCGTCTGTCTGTCTCCTCTTTTGTTGGCTATTGAGGTGAGGAAGGAGGAGAGGGTAGGTGCTGTGTGTCCGAGAGAGAGAGAGAGAGAGAGAGAGAGAGAGAGAGAGAGAGAGAGAGAGAGAGAGAGAGAGAGAGAGAGAGAGAGAGAGAGCACTGTAAGCTTTTATATAAGAAAATAAAAAAAAAAGATGCCACAAAACACACACACACACACACACACACACACACACACACACACTCAATCAACTAAATGTCCCTTCAGCAACCCCGACAATAACCACCCCAACCTTATCCCACCCCGCCCCGCCCCGCCCCACCCCACCCCGCCGTCACTAACACAGACAAAGACATTATCCCTCCCCTGCCCCGTCACCTATCACCGTAGAAGCACAAAAACTCAGGTAATCCAAAGATAAACATTAACTCACATGACAAGGAATCCTCTTTAACACCTGTAATTACCTGAGGTGGTCCAGCTTATTACAGGTGGGTCATACGGGGGGAGGGGGGGAGGGGGCGTGAGGGGGGGGGGGGTGATGGTGGAGAGAGAAGGGGGGTGATAAAAGATCTAATACCTGGAGGCTATTCTTAGGGGGTCTCTCTCTCTCTCTCTCTCTCTCTCTCTCTCTCTCTCTCTCTCTCACCAGATCCTCTCGAGGCATCATTCTTCTCCCATCAAGACCCCCCCCCCCCTTTCAGATCGTCTTAAGATACCCGCCACTAAGATGGTATCCCCCCCCTTCACATTATTTATCACTCGTGTATGCTAATTAGCTCTCATTACCCTAAAAGCTAAGCCAGTGGTTGGGTAGTTATGCAGATCATCTTAGTTTGACTCTGTTGACTATGATATTGTATCGATAGTTAAGTTGTGTCTAGTTAATGTTGTGGTACTGAGAGAGAGAGAGAGAGAGAGAGAGAGAGAGAGAGAGAGAGAGAGAGAGAGAGAGAGAGAGAGAGAGTGTGTGTGTGTGTGTGTGTTACCCCTAATCCAACAAGCTTTTGAGTACAGACACAAAGCGACCGCCTTGTGTATGCCGCAACCACTACCACCTCCACACCACAGCTTACCACCACACCATCACCACACTTCATCTCACCACTACCACCACCCCCTCACCACACACTACAGATTACCACTCCTCTCACCACACCACCATCCACCTCACCACCACCCCTTCACCACACCACCATCCCCTCACCACCACCCCTTCACCACACCACCATCCCCTCACCACCACCCCTTCACCACACCACCACCTCATCACAACCACCTTTTCCAGAAGATGAGGACACCACAGGGCGCTACACCCTCCTGAGTGACCCAAGACCCTAACCTAACCATCAAACTACCTCAAGGTTAGCCAGGACGAGGGGATATACAGCCATATGGGATTGAAATGGCACCGAGGGTTAGCACTGTCTTACCCCGACCACCTTAGCCAACACTGGGATGAGAGATGAGGAGGAGAGAGAGGGGGGGGGGTGTTGGCCTCTATGTGTGTTATAGCATGATCTTGCCTCGCCCTCCTTACCAACAATGGGGGGAAGGGGGGGTAGGTGGGGGGGAAAGAGGAGGAGAAGAAGGGATGGTGGGGAAGGGAGGGGGGAGATGATTAGGTGAAAGAGAAGAGAAAGAGAAGGGGGGGTGTAAGGTTTTGTCTCAAGGAATAGTATGTGGAAGGGTGTAAGGTCGACCTCCACCCCCCCCCCCCCCCCACCCTCTCTCCGCGTCTTTTTGCTTCAACTCTTTTACGTTTGAGGGTTGACTAGTTTACCACTGTGTTGACCTCCACTTGACAAGGAACAGTGGAGGAACGGAGGGGGTGAAGCAAGGAGGGGGTGAAGCAAGGAGGGGGTGAAGCAAGGAGGGGGTGAAGCAAGGAGGGGTGAAGCGAGGGGGTGAAGCAAGGAGGAAGAAAGGATGACAAGAAAAAGAGAAAAGAAGTGAGAGATAAGAAGGAGACACGAAAATTAGTAAGGAAGGAAGGAAAGAAGGAAGGAAGGAAGCATGGCAAGAACAGAGAGGGAGGGAGGGAGGGAGGGAGGGTCGTGGTGCCCTCCGACACTTTCTCTGGTGCGTGGCTGACCCCTCTCGCCCTCCAGTCCGACCTCCCGTGACGTACACACCTGTCGACCTCCAAGGCCTCTACCTCCCTAAATTTAACCTCTACTTCCCCCTCCAACACCGTCAACATCCTCCTGACGATGGCACAGCACCAGCAGATAAGTGAATCACAAGGAAGTAGGTAATGGGAGGAACAAAGACCTATTATCTATGCACGCACACGGGCACATACACACACACGTACACGGGCAGGCAGGCACACACACACGCACACAGGTACACGCACGTACATAAAGCCTTTTCACCCTGAACACACAAGCACTCACTCTCTCTAACACACACACACACACACACACACACACCAGCAGCATCAAGTACACAGCCTCGAGTACACAGCTGGGGGTCCATGTAGTACTACGAGGTCCCACCAGTGACCCCGTGTGTGTGTGTGTGTGTGTGTAGAACGTCACGCCCAAACTCACGCCTAAAACTAATATTACCTCACGCCCACACCTATAAGTCTCCGCCTACATTATGGAACCTCACGCTAACACTCACGCCTAAATATGAAATCTCACACAGCCAAACAAGCACTTACCCTAATGCTCACACACTCACACTTTCACCCCCAAATTATGCACACACACACATTTACACTCTCGGCCCCTGTGTACATCCTGGGGTCATCCTGGGGTCATCCTGGGGTCACCTGCCCGGCAATAAACTAAATACATGAGGGTTAAGATTTTTGTTTTGAGAGAGATGTGTGTGTGTGTGTGTGTGTGTGTGTGTGTGAGTGAGTGTGAGTGAGTGAGTGAGTGAGTGAGTGAGTGAGTGTGTGTGTGTGTGTACTGTATATGTATGTGTGTGGGCGCGTGTGAGTGTGTTGCGTGGACGTATAGACTCATGAAAGGGAAGGGAAGGGAACAGTGGAACAGGAAGTAGTGTTGCCAAGTCTAGGGACCATTGTACAGTAGTGGGAGCCTCATCCAAACATCACCATGCGTGTAGCTGTAATTTGGATCCACTTAGTCTCACCAGATTCATCATGACTCACACAATGTTCTCTGGAGTCACCACACACAAGCCTCTGTTCGGGAGCCTTACTGTATGTCTGTTCAGTGGATGAGTGTTTAGTGGACGACTGTTAAAAATCCTCAACAAAATTAACACTCAAGATCAATGCTAATCTAACCATTAAACACACACACACACACACACACACACGTTACGTATCTTATTTTACGTTAAAATGGAAACTAAATTATCTTCTTATTTTTTTTTAGCTCAAAAGACTTTATTCTTTATCTACACCATTTTCCTAACTACCTCATATACTACCTAGTCAACCAGATATTCTACCTACTCAACCAGACATTCTACCTATCAACCGGACACTCTACCATATCTACCAATACGACACCATCTCCCTCAGGCACTATCATAGGTTAATTATATAATACCGTCTACACCACTCCCCTTCTCTCCCTCCCTCCACTTCTCTCAACCTCCACCGCCTTTCGCTTCATCCCACCGCCCCACCTCTTCTCATTCCCTCCCCCCCCTTCTCTCTCTCTCTCTCTCTCTCTGTTCACCTCTACACCCCCTCACCTTCTCGACTCCCTCACCCCTCCCCCTGTCTCCCTTACCCCAGCCCCTCCACCCTCACCCGTCTATCAGCAGATCACGAAATAGACGGTAAAGGGGCTGCCTCGACTGTCAATAGAAGCAGGTGTGTGTTCTCCCAAGGCCTCCTCCATCCCTCTTCCCTCTCCATCCCTCTCTCCCCTCTCCCTCTAAGCTACGTCCTCACACACAGAGGACCTCAAGCAAAAGGAAAGGAAAAAAAATATATTGAAGAGAATCCTTTTTGGTGTAGGAAATCCTCAACCGGATCCTTCTTGTGTGTGCTGAGGGAGAGGGGTAGGAGGGAGGGAGGGGGGGAGAGGGGGAGGGAGAGGGGGAGGGGCGGGGCGACGACAGGGCGGGCCAAGGTAGGGAGGCAAACCACCACGTCTGGTCTCTTCACACACCTGTAGTTCTTCATGTATGGAGGATTTGTTTTGTTTTTCAGCAGGTGTGTGTGTGTGGCGGCCTCCCTCACCCTCCAGCTGGGATATGGAGGCCGGGACAGAGGTGGAGGCCGGCGGAAGTGACCCAGATGGTTACAGATGGTCGGGTCAGGGATCACGTGGAGGGAGGGATAGAACCAACCAGACCCCCAGCCACCATCACACACACACACTCTACAGAATAACCAACACAAAAGAGGACTTACTCTCGATAACGGACCACCTGTAGTACACAAATTTTCACAGACACAAACCCTCTCTCTCCCTCTCTTCCCTCCCTCTCACTCCCACTCACAACAAAAACAACAAGCACAAACTCGAATTCACCTTTTTTTTTTTTACACAAACAAAAACATTTCTTACAACACAAGGGTTCAATATACAAGAGAGAGAGAGAGAGAGAGAGAGAGAGAGAGAGAGAGAGAGAGAGAGAGAGAGAGAGAGAGAGAGAGAGAGAGTTTACATAATAACTAACTCTTCATTCACTTGATAGTTTACGATACTTACCATACTCTCTCTCTCTCTCTCTCTCTCTCTCTCTCTCTCTCTCTCTTTAAATCAGCCAGTCATTCCCGACTTTCCCTGTACGTTTGAACTTTTCGGTGTACACAACCTAACGACACTACCACCACCACCCACCCCTACCACCACCACCCACCCCTACCAGCACCACCACCAAGCTACATTCCTAACTGTGTCTCTCTATCTATCTATCTATCTATCTATCCTGGCCTGAGGTAATATGTGGTAGATGATGTAATAGAAAGTCAAGACTACCAACTCTCTCTCTCTCTCTCTCTCTCTCTCTCTCTCTCTCTCTCTGTACAGGTGCTTCAGGGGGTTTGTAGTCAACTAAAGAAAAAAGGTAAAACTAATCAACACTAATGAAAGCAATACACTAATTACACCTGTAACTAATTTAAAAGCGATCAGGTGAATTTGTTTAGATATACTAATGAATTACAAAACACACACACACACACACACACACACCCCATACACCAGGGCGGGGCGACAGTGCGTCTCTGTGTCAAACATTAATTACATGCAGTTAGTTAAATTAGCATACGAGTTTTAAGATAAAGTCATGTAGATGTTTATTGACCTTTTGGTCGATGTAAATATAATACTGTAGGATAATATTGAGATAGAGTATACGGCGTTACCTTAATGATATCTTTAGTTCTGGACTTGCATCTCCACCTGTAGTGATCAGAAGACTCAGTTACCTTCGTCGGCAGTTGTGGGCGGTGAATAGCTTGAGGGAGGGAGTAAGGTGAGGGCGGGGGGGGGGGGTGAGGGAAGAGCAACGTCCACACCCACGCGACGCCCTACATGGCCAGGAATGAGAAAGGGGGGGGGGAGGGGTGATGGTTAAGGAGTGGGGGGTGGGGTGTGCATGCAAGGGTCGAGTGTCAGCTGATCATCCCTCTCCCTCCAACCTCTCCATTCCCCCTCCCTCTCCTTTCCCCCACGTGATGAGGGGGGGCAACACTAGTCAAATCCTCCCTCCCCCTCCCCTCCCCCCTTCCGCGGCCTTGTGGGTGGGTGAAGATGGAGGAAGGTGGAAGGGAGAGGGGGGGGGGGACTTGCATTCCCATCCCGAGTTCGGTTTGACTTAGGAGCAACACTCATCGTAAGGGCCTCTTGTGAGTGTGAGTGTCTCGTAGCACTCGGGGGAAAACCTCACCCTCAGGTAACTAATTGAATCCTCCCTTCACTCTCTCTGTCTCTTTACCTGGAAGCCTCACCGTCGGAACTCACTCTCTCTCTCTCTCTCTCTAGCAGTCCATTCGTAAACCTCAGGTAAACTTAAAGGTATACTCATTAACACGTAAAGGTAGTCCTCAGGTAAAGCCCCAAATTACGTCTAAGTAAACTCATTAATAGTTCACAGGTAAACTTTCAGGTGCGCTACGGCGGCGGTGTTGCACTTGTTCCCTAGACAGGTGCGCAACGGGCTGTTTCCTGCGCCAACGGCCACACATTCCTGCACGCTGCGCACCTGTCCCCCCCCCCCCTTCCCGCCCGTCCTTGTCCCACACAGGTGTATCCCACGCGCCCTGGTTTCCACGAGGTCCTCTGTCTGTCTGTCTGTGTGTGTGTGTGTGTCAGGTACCTACGACCTTCAAGACGCCCTCAATGGTGTTATTATCCATCAGGTAAGTAAGTGGAGGTGATTGAGAAGGTAATGAAGAAGATATACTACAACAAGGAATAATAATAATAAATGCAATAACAACCACAACCACAACAACGATCTATAGTGTTGTAGAAGCTGTTAGTTTATTACACCTGGTAGCCCCATAAGCCACCACTAACAGCTTCAACAAGAATCTATGGGAGGAAACCTTGGAAACCTCAGCTTAAATCTTCCATGGAGGTTTCCGATACTTAATGAATGGTTGTAGTATTAAGAGGAAATTGTAGGAATATGTAAAGGAATTTTTGACACTCTTTGGTGGTGTGTGTGTGTGAATGTGTATGTGTGTGAGTTAAAGAAGATCCTAACCTGTTCTGAGGTATGTCCCGTGATTCACCTTCATCCTAGTGAGGACAGGTGTGTGGGTGTAGGGTGTGTGGGAGTGGGGGTGTGTGGGAGTGGGATGTGTGGGTGTAGGGTGTGTAGGTGTGGGGTTAAGTGCATGTGTAAGGATTAGTGAGTGTGTATGTGTGTGTGTATGTGTGTGTGTAAGAGGGTAGGGTAGGGTACAAGGGTAGGGTACAAGGGTAGGGTTTGATTATGCAGGTTCACGGCGTCATACCAACACTGCCACCATGACTCACATACTATACACAACCCAGGACTCACACACAGCCTCCCCATGACTCCATACTGGGAAACGAAAGTCAATGACGTATATTCCCCCACTACACCGCCACCACCACCAGGAGAGGAGGAGGAGGAGGTGTGTGTGTGTGTGTGTGTGTTGTCTTTGTGTATTCGTCAATGAGTCAGCGGGAAAGTAGGTAGAGAGGTAGAACCCCCCCCCCCCTTCCCCCTAGTTACTCATATCTCCAGTGTGAGTAACAAGATCCGTCACTACCAGCGAGTTACTGGTCAACCGCACATGGGCCGTAAATAGACCGTCGTCCCTCACGGTTGATTACACGACCTATGACAAGCTGGTCGAGGCAATACAGTGATTACACCAAGTTCATGTGGTTTGTTATCAGGCGGGGGGGGGGGGGAGGGGGAAAGGTGGAGGGGGAAGGGATGAGGGGGGGATAGATGGTGAGGAGGGGGAAGGGTAGGGGGAAGTATGAGGAAGGAGAGCAAAACTTCCCTAAATATAAAACAAATTAAAGTAAAAATAAATACTCTTAAAAGACTCAATAATTCACCTGCCGTGTACCTGGTGACTTCCGGGATAAAACTCAACCTAGAAATATCTTTAAACTGAATCTTAATTATCTTACGGTATCTTAAAAAGGTTTATTTTGGCCGACGCTTCACAAAGGATCTACCTAACAAAAAATATCAAACAACTTATTCAGGATTAACTGGAGACGATTCTGGCGACACATTTAAGAATTATAGCTTTTACATTCACGTTAAAGGCTTAAGACATTCTACCTGTAGTTTACCTTAGCATATTCAAAGGGCTTTTCACTAATCCAGTCTTAGTAACTAACACATTATCACAACTTCACCATTTTCTAACTCTTCATCTCTCACATTTCCTTTCAAACTCAAAAGACAAAGATTATAAAACGAGATGACAGGTGTGGTGATGGGCCTGGCACTGTGGTGTAGTGGTGGCAAGGTGGCCAACTTTTCATGATCTTGTAAGAATAGAAACCACTATTTCCTGTACTGTACACGTCTTCCAGGAGCCGCTGAGTAACTGTCTTCCACACCCTGACTCATTCTGCCACACCCTGACTCATTCTGCCACACCCTGACTCATCCTGCCACACCCTGATTCACTCTGCATCACACCATGTCACACCCTGCCTCACCTACTATCTCCCCCGCCTGGCCATCTACAACCCGGCATCATTTTGCATGTATCAAGCCAGACCAGACGAGACCAGACCTCACCCTCTCCTGCACCTCACCCTCTCCTGCACCTCACCCTCTCCTGCACCTCACCACGCCACCACCCTACTGTGCCCAGCAACATGCCACAGTCATATTGAGAGATGTGAAGCCTCGGGGGATGTTGTCCAGTGATGTACGATGTTGCATGGAACTTGTGATGTGGTATATGGTGTTGTGAGGAACTTGGGGATGCAATGTGGGTGTTGTTGAAATAGGTGGGTGTATCAGGGTGTGTAAGGGAGGGGTGTTAGGGTGTGTAGGGGAGGGGTGTCAGGGTGTGTAGGGGAGGGGTGTCAGGGTGTGTAGGGGAAGGGTGTCAGGGTGTGTAGGGGAGGGGTGTCAGGGTGTGTAGGGGAGGGGTGTCAGGGTGTGTAGGGGAGGGGTGTCAGGGTGTATTGTTCAAAGTTGTATTGTAAACAAGTAAGAGTTGCAGAAAGGTGTAGATGGGAGTGAAGTGCCGTACAAGGTCGTGGTGTGTAGTAAAACCTGTTAGAGTGTGTTGGAGAGGTGTGTTGGGGTGTGTGAGAGGGCAGGTGGCAGCGGCCATGCTCTCACCACACAGGAATGTGAGGCGTTGTCACCCCGCCCGACGGGTACCTGCTCCCTCCCTCCCTCTATAACCGCTACCTCTCTCTCTCTCTCATCCCTCACTACACGTACAGGGATGCTCCAGGTAAACTTTCTTCTGTCGCAGGGTCGTGGGTGTGGTCGCCCCCCCCCCCCCCACACACACCAGATGTTAACTTTACCCGTCATAGAGTGATGTGTGTGCTGGTGGGCAGACTGTCATGGCACGGGGCCAAGTGTCCCGTCATGACAACAACAACAGACTGACACCATCACTTTCCAGCCTCGTTCACTCTTGAGTCTCTTCCGCCACACACAGCTCCTCCATCTGCTGACTTCCATTCTTCCTCGGGGTCTGAGAAGAAGTGAGGATGACCCCCTCTCTATATTTCCCCCCAAGGAGGACTGAGGAACCCATCATGGGCGGCGGTGGGTGTGGAAGTGACGCCCGTGGAGGTGCTGGCCCATTATATACCCCCCCATGACCCGCCCGCCACCCACTGCATTCTGGCCCCTACGTGGTGAGGATATAAGGGCGATGATTCCTGTGGCAGGCAGCAGCTGGAGGCACCGCGGTGCTCACAATGCCACCAGCAGACACCACTCACCATTATAGACTCACAGCGCCGTAATGCATAAACATTATCTCCTGGTGGAGGGATGAACAAAGGTGTGTGTTTCTCGTGGGTCGGTATTGTTGCCTGATGGCGGCCTGGGCGAGCCCTGGCACTGCCTCCGGGAGGTGTACAATATTATTCAGGCGGAATGTTAAGTCCCACACATCATTCACCAGTTAAACAACATTTGGCCACCAGCCACTGAAAGCCTGCAAGTATTTCCTCCTATCTCTTACATCTCCGCCTAACAAAGGAGGGAGAATAGAGTATGAGAGATAGCGAGAGAGAAAGAGATGGGAAGAGTCGAGGAAAAGAAAGGAGAGAAGGCAGAGGGTTAGGGAAGAGGTGGAGAGGGCGGAGGTCAGAGAGAAAAAGAGGAGAAAAAAGATGTACCGAGAGGAGACAACAGTGACGACCCCCGGCGGCAGCAGTGGGGGGTCCTGGGGCCGTGGTCAACGAACACCCCAGATAAACACAGGGTAGGTAGAGTGTCTAGCTACCGGGTGATGAGCGGCGAGGAGGAAGGATCAACTTTGAGGGAGACGCTTAGACGTGGCAACAAGGGAGGAGGAATGTTGAGCAGGAGGTGAGAAGGGCGGAGGGCAGGATCATCTTCCCTCACCTCAAGCACACTCACTCCCTCGCTCACAAGCACGCAAGCACTTATCCTCCCTCCCTTCCTCGCTTGTTCAAGGGTCCAATATGCATCAAGGGGGCTCGCTAACTCCTCTTGCTTAAGTCGTGTTCCTCCCTAAAGACATTCTCAGTCGTGCTTTCAGAGGTCTCTAAGCCAAGCACTTGTGTCGTCTCCTCAGCTGTGCCTAAACTGTCATCCTCAGTCCGTCTCTCAGCCCCCCCCCCCCACCAGGATGATACAACACGGTAAGACAAGCCTGAAGTATTGAGTCACTCCAGCCTAGGGACGTCATCCGCCTTATATTACACAGGATAAGTTGGATTATTACTATCCTATGACCTTCGTGATCCTCTGCCGATCAGGATATACAAGGGAACAAGTGTGTAGAGGGCATGATATACACACAGGATATTAAAACTCCCTAAATCTAAATCCTCACTCGAGTCTCACTAACACGATCTATCTTTTTCTTTCTCTTGACCCAAAGTTTTCTGTCTCGTCTCTATTAACCAATTTTTCGTCCAAGCTTCAGCCTTAAGGATCCATCTCGGTGTGGGTGGGAGAGACGAGGCCACACCACTGCTGCAAGACGTCCCCTGTGGCCCTCCACGTTTAAGATTCCTGGTGGCGGTGTAGGTGGCGTGTCGCATACCTTAGGTCGCCGCGTTATTGCTGCCGTCTGGTTAAGGTATTCTCACGACGCCTCACTCCTGACTGTGGCGCTGCTGGTGGTGGTGGTGGTGGCATGAGGAGGTTATGTTGCTACTGAAGGTGCTGTGCTTCATGGCTGGTGGTGATAGTGGTGCTTGCTACTGTAGGTGCTGTCTCAAGGATTGTGGTGGCGGTTGTGGTAATGGCGGTGGATAGGCGCCTTGATGCTTTTCTTTGCTGCTGTCCGGGAGATGATGGTGATGGGATCAAGAGGCTGTGACCAAGGGAGTGAAATAACCGATATCGCATTGCATCTTGTCAAGCAAATGCGAAATTACAAAGCAGTGTTGGCGACTCCCTGATCCTGGGATACAAGATTTCCCAATTCATTTTTTTTCTTCAGAAAGTATGTCCCCCTCCCCCCACCCCTCCAGCGCCTACTACATGATGGTGGTTGTGATGGACCGATGATGCCGCGGGGCTGTCATTGGTTGACCAGGATGCTGTGATGCTGCCCTTTATTGGTCAGGATGCTGCTGATGGTGTCTCCGGGAGATAAAAGAGACGCAAGACCTGGCAAGACTGATCGTCCTGAAGGCTGGCATCATCACACCACACGCTGCTAGGGAGAGGAAGGTGTGGGTGCTGGGGTGAGTGCTGGGGGTGGTGGCTGGGGTGGGTGCTGGGGTGAGTGCTGGGGGTGGTGGCTGGGGTGGGTGCTGGGGTGGGTGCAGGGGTCATCATAACACCGTCCTCCGGCATCAGAACACATTCAGGCGCCAGAGGAACATTTACAGAGGAAAAAGGTGAGTGAACGACCCCATTAGAGGAGCTGTACTGATTTAGGTGACGTGAAGGACGACTGGAGTGGGCGGCTACAATACCAGCGTGATGGTATGTGTCCTGGGTGGGCGTGTGTCCTATGAGGGCGTGTATCCTATGAGGGCGTGTGTCCTATGATGGCGTGTGTCCTGGGTGGGCGTGTTTCCTATGAGGGCGTGTGTCCTATGATGGCGTGTGTCCTGGGTGGGCGTGTGTCCTATGATGGCGTGTGTCCTGGGTGGGCGTGTGTCCTATGAAGGCGTGTGTCCTATGAAGGCGTGTGTCCTATGAGGGCGTGTGTCCTATGATGGCGTGTGTCCTGGGTGGGCGTGTGTCCTATGATGGCGTGTGTCCTGGGTGGGCGTGTGTCCTATGATGGCGTGTGTCCTGGGTGGGCGTGTGTCCTATGAAGGCGTGTGTCCTATGAGGGCGTGTGTCCTATGATGGCGTGTGTCCTGGGTGGGCGTGTTTCCTATGAGGGCGTGTTTCCTACGAGGGCGTGTGTCCTGGGTGGGCCTGTGTCCTAAGAGAGCATGTGAGTAGGTGTGTCCTGGATGGGTAAGGGCATGTGTCTTGGGTGGCGTGCGGGCGGGAGTGAGTCCTGCTGGGCGGTGGTGTGTTGGCAGGTGAGGCGGAGCGATGGCGTGGGTGCGGGCGTTCCCACGACCTCGCGGTCACGACCACTCTTGCCCTGCCCCCACCCTCTCCCCCAGGCCAGCCGCCCGCCCGTGCCCAACACGCCCTCCACCTCCTGCAACCCACACCAGCCTCCACCTTCATCACCACACCCATCATCCCTCACCCTGCCCCACCATAACCATTACGCCCACGCCCACCAACATTAACACCGCCCACACCACCACAAACACATATATAACAATAATTCACGCTGTCTCTCCCTCCACCAGCACAACCATCACCTCTTCCTTCCTCCTTTAATCATTACACCCCCCCCCCCTTCCTACACTTCACCCTCAAAACCTATCCCCCCCCTCTTATTCAGTTGCCCCCTCCCTTCCCAGTAAGCTCTCAGACACACGAGTCATTACCTGCAACAATACTGCTTTCTATAACACATAATTAGGTTTGCAGATTACACCAGCTAACTCTGAACCAAGGTGGAGGCTGCAGGTACGTCCCCAACCTAATAAACCCCCACTACCATGTACCCCAACCATCACGTACTGCACCCCCACCATCACGTACTGCATCCCCACCACTACCATGTACCCCCTCCATCACGTACTGCACCCCCACCATCACGAACTGCACCCCCACCACTACCATGTACCCCCTCCATCAAGTACTGCACCCCCTCCATCACGTACTGTACCCCCACCACTACTACCATACATCACCACCTGATCACCACCATCACGACACACACCTCCCCAACAAAACCACCACCACGAATCCTCGGCCTCTCCATCTCTCCACCTCCCCCTTCTCCCTCCCTCAGCAGCTTTGTAGGTGACCAAGCTTCCAGGGGAGGGGGGAGGGGGGGAAATAAGCTGACGTGGCGTTGTGATCAGCACCGGACACACCACCGCTACCACTTCTGTCTCACTCCCTCGTGGTGACCAATAGAGGTAAAATGTTGTCTCCGTCACACCTGTAGTTTGACGTAACACAGATAAACAGCTTTAGTTCACACACGGTTGAATTCTGTAGTTAAAACAAAGGTGAACACAATATTTAACACACAGGTGAACGCACGACTTAACACACCTGACCTTCCATAAAGCGCCAGGGACTTCCTCAGCCGTCACAGAGCTCTCAGGTACCCCAGCCTCCAGGTAGGTCTCCCATAAATGGTCCTCACACACTCTTTATGAGGCCCCCAGTATCTACGCCCGCTGCCCCGCCTGCCATACCACACAGCATTCCGCCCACACCGACACGACGACGCCCACAGCGAGGCCGCCCACCGTGAACACCGCCACTTGGAGGTGCGGTGGGCGGATGTCCTAAGGGAACAGAGGGCGGCCATCACCCTGACGCGGCCGCCCAAACTTGGTTACTTCCTGGCACCGCCGCCACCGCCACACCCTCCCTCCCTCACACACACATACCTGCCTTGTTGCTCCTCCTCCACACACCTGCGTTCCTCCTCCTCTTCCTCCACACACCTGCGTTCCTCCTCCTCTTCCTCCACACACCTGCGTTCCTCCTCCTCTTCCTCCACACACCTGCGTTCCTCCTCCTCTTTCTCCACACACCTGCCTTCCTCTTCTTCCCTCCCTCATCTATCCCAAGTCTTATTTCTCTACCTTTCATCCAACACACCTGCCTCTCTAAAACACCCCCCCCCCCCACACACATTCCTGTCCCTTCCTCCACATCTGTTGCTTATCCCCCCCACCCAACCCGACACTTGTGCACACCTGTCCTCTAGGTCCCAACGCCCTAACCCCCCCTCAGGCCCAAGGACACCTGTAACACCTGTCGACACCTGCCTTACTCATGTCCACTACCTCTCTCTCTCACACATTCTCACCCCCCTTTCCTCCCTCACCCCCTTCCAAGTTTAGGGATACACCCCCTCACCATGCCTACCCCCTCCCTCACCCTCGTCAAAGGTTGAGGTCTCTCCCCTCCCCGAGTGAATCTATCCACCCCACTCCTCCCCTAACTCACACTTCCTCACCCCTGCCCCTACTCTTCACCCCTCCCTCACACTTCCCCCTCCCTCCCCCCCCCCCCCAACAAAGACGAGTTGGACGGCCACATAATCTCACATTCCACAGTTCCGCTCCAGCACGTTCTGACCTGACCTTTGTTGACCTCGCTCCCCCCCCCTCCCTCCCCCTCCTCTCAAGCTCCCTCTTCCCTCTCTTCCAGTTCCCTCTCTCTCTCTCTCTCTTCCAGCTTTGTTCTCACCCTCGCTCTCACCTTTATGGCTTCCCCTTCCTCCTCCTTCCTTTCACTCTCCCTCTCCCTAAACCTCTCTTTTCCCCACTTTCTCTCTCTCCCCTCTCTTTTACCTCTCAAAATACATCAACTTTTACTCCTCTTCCTCCTCTCATTTCAGTTCTTCTTGTGGTTCTTCTTCTTCTCATTTATTGATGTTCACTTCCATATCTCTTTAATTCACTCTTCCACACTCTCTTTCTCTCCTCCATTTCTTCCTTCTCCTTTATTTTTCTTTCTCCCTCCTTGTCTCTTTCTATCTCCCCCCTCCCACTCCTTCACTCCTCTTTCTTCCTCCATTTATTCCTTCCCTCTCATATTTCTTTCTTTCTTCCATTCACTCCCTTATTCTTTCCCCCTTTCTCTCCTCCTCTGTCTCCCCTTTTTCTTTCTTTACTTCTCATTCCTCCTGTTCAACGCCTCTTCTTATCCTTTCTCTCACTCATTCTCCTTCTCTTCCTCCTCTCCTCTTCCTCTACGTGTAAACATTTCAATAGAAAAATACCGATAAGTTGAGAGGGAAGGAAGGAAGGAAGGAAGGGAGGGAGGGAGGGAGGGAGGGAGGGAGGGAGGGAGGAAGGAAGGAAGGAAGGAAGGAAGGAAGGAAGGACGCAACCTTTTGAAAACATTCCTCTAATTGGCCAGTGTTTGAAGCCACCGGAACGAGAGAGAAGGGAGGTAAAAGGATAAGGGAGATAAAAAAGGAGGAGAGAGAGAAAGAAAGAAAGAAGGAAGGAAGGAAGGAAGGACGAGGTGTGAGAGAGAGAGAGAGAGAGAGAGAGAGAGAGAGAGAGAGAGAGAGAGAGAGAGAGAGAGAGAGAGAGGGGGGCGGGGGGGGGGGAGGTAAGGAAGACGAGATCACCACAAGTTTTTACCATAACAACAACAACAACCGGAAATAATAATAGATGACGGAGCTAAGAACAGCTCTAACCCGGTTCCTCCTAAACAAAAGCGGAAACTGCACAAAGCAACACGTCGACATTTAAAACAAAAGCCCCCCCCCCCCTCCCCCCGCCTTCGGTCTGGCTGTCTACGTGTCTCAACATGTTCGTCGGTCGCTGAGATGTAAACAAAACAAAAATTATCTCCTGTCACCCACGCCTCTCTCTTCCCCTCTTTCCTCCCTCTCCCTCTTATCCCTCTCTTCATCTACCCTATGCCCTCTTTTCACCCCTCA
This sequence comes from Homarus gammarus, assembly GCA_958450375.1. NCBI lineage: Eukaryota > Metazoa > Arthropoda > Malacostraca > Decapoda > Nephropidae > Homarus > Homarus gammarus. Next base: position 2,480,491 of record CAUDMG010002327.1, on the reverse strand, counting down.
TCTACCCAATTTCTCTTCTAATGCCCCCAATTAGGCTTCATCTTGTCCCCAATGAAGCTTCGTCTTGCCCCCAATGAGGCTTCGTCTTGCCCCAGCTCTGTGGATGAGACTTCGCCAGCATAGACTCGTCATTAAAGGACTCAACACAATAAGTTTCTTTCGTCTATTCAGTGACAAAATCTCTCTCTCTCTCTCTTGGTTACTATTGGTGTGAGAGAGAGAGAGAGAGAGAGAGAGAGAGAGAGAGAGAGAGAGAGAGAGAGAGAGAGAGAGAGAGAGAGAGGACAACACAACCCTCTTTTAAGGGATGAAAGACCTTGAACAAACACCCCGCAGGCACCACACCACCACCACCACCACCAACACTATCACCATCACCAACACTAGTTCTACCACCACTACCACCTCCACCACCACAGCGTTAGGAGGCTAAAGGTGGCGTTTTTATCCCCGGTTTATTTAATGCTTGGTTGACGTTTTTTTTTCCGGGTTCACATTCTATTCCTGTGACGGGTTTTTTTCCCCCGTTTTTTTCTCCCCCGAGTGTCAAATAATGCTTAGCTTAGCTTAGGTTAGGTTAGGTATTTTTTCTCCAGTTTTAAGACTTATAATTATGGCTTAGTTTAATCGCGTTTTAATTTCGGCGTTCACATCTCTCTCTCTCTCTCTCTCTCTTCTCTCTCTCTCTCTCTTTCACCTCTCTCTCTCTCTCACACAGGGCTCCTCTACCATCCATCATCACAGACACAAAATCGAACTCGTGTGTGTGTGTGTGTGTGTGTGTGTGCACCAGGGGGTAGATGGTCACCTTCACCACCTGCCTGGCTTCTTAATGATTGTCGGGGCACCTGAGTTACCTTATGCCCCGCCCCGCCTTACCTAGTCCCGCCCCGCCCCGCCCCGCCCCGCCCCAAATTGGTCAATGTTCGCCCCGCCCCAAACTCCTCAGCTAACACCACCTACACCTGTCCGGGGCAACTGGATCACCCGATAACCTGCCCAGCTTCGCCCCGAATAGTAAAGACCAGCCCCAAATTTGTCCTGTCATGTCCCGGGGCCGCATTTTCTCGCCTGTCAAACTCCGTCTCCACCTGTCTAATCTAGCCCCGTTGTGCCCCCAGACCGTCTATTCCCGCCCGGTCCCATACCATTACATGTCCCCACTGCATCTAAACCTATCCAACCCCACTCCTCCTCGCCCCTAAACTATCCAGCCATGCCCCACCCCACACCTATCCACCAGCCTTGCCCCACCCTAAAATACCCACCTCCGCCCCGCACTAAACTGTCAATACTCCCCCCAAAAAGTATCTTGGACCCGCCCCAGCACACCAAACTTGTCCAGCTCCTTCCCCGACGGCTTAATCCTCATTCCAGCACGTCTAACCCCACCCCGCCCCGCCCCGTCTAGTCTCCACGTGACCACCAACAAAGTTCATGGTTCTCAATGGATCGTACGTCAAAAATATCCTCGTAACGGAAGACGTATAGAGGAAAACGTATTTAGCTGATTGAATTAGACGCCAAGGCAAAAAAAAAAAAATAATAATAATAAAATAAAACTTTCAAAATGGCGTTAAAATTATACATTGACTAGACTAGGTTAAGGGTCTCTCTCTCTCTCAGCAATCCACACACATACAACGTCGTGGCGAGTGTAATGTGTCACCCTGTTTCCACCACCACCGTCTGACGCAACACACACACACACACAGAGGTGGGGGGGGGGGGTGGGGGGTGGTGACCTTGCAACATACCGCCTGCAGGAAGTCATCAAGGGCTTCTGTCTTTTGATTGTGTCTTAATGTGTAACGGAGGCCTTTGTATGTGTGTGTGTGTGTGTGCTGTGATGTAGTGTGTGTGTTACTCCCGCATGACACACCCGCATGACACACACACACACTCAAATAAACTACAGAGCCACGAGTCCAAACTTACTGGAATTCTAAACTGATCTTGAAATTCCTGGAACTTGAACTTAACGCACTTGAAATTTTAAGGGACTCTAGAAGGTGCTGCCCAAGTTCGAGGTGGCACTTGAAGTTTCTGTAATTTGAAGTTGGCCAAAGGAAGTTCTTAAAGATTCCATGGTGGAAGTAACGCTCCAAGTTTATTATTAAGTTCAAAGTTTTTCCTGAAGTTAAAGTTTATTTTTTCCCTAAAGTTCAATTTTTTCCCTGAAGTTCAAAGTTTTATCCTGAAGTTCATCTCCAAGCAGACACATCCAATCCTTCCGATCACAACATAAACTGGGTGAATCTTGTCCTGCTGGTGGTCTACTGTTCCTCCTGCTGGTGGTCTACTGTTCCTCCTGCTGGTGGTCTACTGTTCCTCCTGCTGGTGGTCTACTGTTCCTCCTGCTGGCGGTCTACTGTTCCTCCTGCTGGTGGTCTACTGTTCCTCCTGCTGGTGGTCTACTGTTCTAATCACGTTATTAAGGTCATCAGGCACTCGCTTCACCTTAGGCGGTCTTATGGGAAATATTATTCTCTCTCTCTCTCTCTCTCTCTCTCTCAATGGCTGACCTCCTTTTTTTTTCTCGCCTTTCCTTCCTGGATTCCTTTCCCACAATTACTGTCCACCCTAACTGTCCTCCCTTCCACATTCTTTTCCTCATAGTCAGTCGCTCTTTACTTTTCCTCCTCCTCCTCCTCTCCTCCTTCCCTCTCCCTCCCTCCTTCCTTCTTTCTTCCTCTTGTCACTCCCCGTGTACTCCCTCGTTCTCCCTTCTTCCCTCTCCATTCCCTCCCTCCGTTCCTCCTGACTATTCGTTACCCATTCTCTCTCTCTCTCTCTCTCCTCTCCCTCGATATCTCCTCTCTCATTTACCTTCCCATATTCCCTCATTCGTGTTCTTCCTATTTTATTCACGTCTTCTTAATCCTCCTCTTTCTTCACCACTCTCCTGTGTCCTCCTCCTCATCCCCTCTCATCCAGCAAAGTCTTCCTCCTCCTCTCCCTCTCCTCCACTTCTCATCAACGTTCTATCTCTCCATCTCCCTCTCCTCTCCCACTCACTCTCCTCCTTCCACACCCTCCACCACCTCTCACTGTCCACTTCTTCCTTCCGCTTCCACAACTTCAATGACATAAACTAAAGGAAGGAAGGCGAAGGAAGGCGAAGGAATACATGTGGAATGAAGGAGGGGGAGGTGAGAGGGGAATGGGAGAGGAAGCAGAGGGGAGGGGGGAGAAAGAGGGAGAGAGGAAAGGAAGATAAAGATGGAAGGGAGAGAGAGGAAGCAAGTGAGAAAGAGAAAAGAGTAAAAGAGGTTCTTACCGCATCTCTCTCTCTCTCTCTCTCTCTCTCTCTCTCTCTCTCTCTCAAAAATACAAAGTTCATTACGAGTCATCAATAAAACCCAATATAAAATTAATCGTTCCTATCCACACCAAAACATTCTATTACATGTACCCAAAATGTCACTACTACTACAACAACAAGAACAACAACAATAGCAACAACAACAATAATAATTCTAGTTACCATCCAACAAAAATATTGCCATAACCACCACAACAATAACATTCATACCTATCCAGTAAAAAACGTTTCTAACAACAACAACAATAAACTAACAACAACCAAATTCACAATCATCTAGTAAAAAAAAAAGTAACTAACTAATTAACAACATTATTTATTCACATCCATCAAAATCGTCCTCAACACCACAAACAGACGTCAGGTAGAACAATGGTCTCGTTCCCATCCAGTAAAAAGCGTTCACAGCACAACAATGTTCGTTCACATCAAGCAAAAAAATAATGTACTGTGTTGTGTTGAACAGGTCACTACCACCACCGGTACTGTACGAGGGTCTGTATTGTACCGGGGTCTGTATTGTACCGGGTTTTATTCTGTAACCGGGGTCTATTCTGTAACCGGGGTCTATTCTGTAACCGAGGTCTATTCTTTAACCGGGGTCTATTCTTTAACCGGGGTCTATTCTTTAACCGGGGTCTATTCTGTAACCGGGGTCTGTTCTCTCTGTAGTCAAGCTGGGGTACATACATAATTGAGGGTTTTGTAGAGTGGGGATTGACGTTGAGGGTACAGGAGGGTAGATCCACTTGAGGTTAATGATTGGAGTGGATTCAGGACTGAGTGTGGATGTAGTGGGTTGGGTCAGGTCGGGTCGGGTCGGGTCGGATCATGAAACACTGAGAAGGGAACTTGGTACTGAGGGGATGGTCAGGTTAAGTTAGTAAATTGACCTTGAGGTTTAAAGTCTCTCTCTCTCTCCGGACGTGTGTGTGTGTATCCGTGTGTGTGTGTGTGTATCCGTGTGTGTGTGTGTGTGTGTGTGTGTGTGTGTGTGTGTGTGTGTGTGTGTGTCCGTGTGTGTGTGTGTGTGTAGGGGGCTTGCCTTAGGGTACATGAAACAATTAAATTTTCATTCGCGTCGGGAGAATTTATGCGAGAAGTCAGGCCAAAATAGACGGCCAGCGAGGTCATCCTGTCACAAGGAGGCCAAGCGAGGTGTAACCAGTATGGGAGAGGCCAAGCGAGGTCTAAACCAGGATGAGAGAGGCCAAGCGAGGTCGTCTTCAAGGACACTGAGGCAAGGAGGGCCTGTAGGACACTTACGGGAGGTCAGGAGCCTCACGTCTCACCTCCTGCCACCTCAGGAGAGAGAAGAGAAGAGAAGAGAGGAATAAGGAAGAGAAAATAAAAAAGAAGAGAAGAGAAGAAGGAAGAGAAGAAGAAGGAAGAGAAGGGAAAAAGAGATGAGATGAGAAGAGAGAAGAGAAGAATAAGGAAGAAGAGAAAAAAGAAGAGAAGAGAGAAAAGAGAGAAGAAAAAAGAGAAGACGGAGAATTTATCCTTTTTAGTCTCACACGAACATAATTTCTCCTCTTCTCTCCTGCTGAGAGAACCGTAAATAATAGGAGGTAAATAGGCACGACGAACTAGTTTTTAACAAGAATTCTTCACGAGGCTACACTAAAATATGAAGAGGAGGGGAGGAAGAAGAGGGGGAGGAAGGAAGAGGAGGGGAGGAAGGAAGAGGAGGGGAGGAAGGAAGAGGGGGAGGAAGGAAGAGGAGGGGAGGAAGGAAGAGAGGGAGGAAGGAAGAGGAGGGGAGGAAGAGGAGGCGGGGAGGAAGAAGAAGGGGAGGAAGAAGAAGAGGAGGAGGGGAGGAAGAAGAAGAAAAGGGGGAGGAAGAAGAGGAGGGGAGGAAGGAAGAGGAGGGGGAGGAAGGAAAAGGAGGGGGAGGAAGGAAGAGGAGGGGGAGGAAGTATGAAGAGAAAGAAGGGAAGAAAGAATGTTGGTAATAATTAGGAGGAAGAGAAGGAGGAAGGAAGAAAGGAAGGTAAGATAAATGAAGGGAAAGAAAGTACGAACAGAGAGAGAGAGAGAGAGAGAGAGAGAGAGAGAGAGAGAGAGAGAGAGAGAGAGAGAGAGAGAGAGACACACACACACAAAGTTAGATTGGATGATTACCGCCTGGATTATACTGTAAGTCTGAGTCATCATCAATCTTAGCACTTTACTGCCCCCAACCCTCCTCCTCTCTCTCTCTCTCTCTATCTGTATCTAAGTATCAAGAAGATGGACACGCCAACTAGAAGAAGACGAAGAAGAAGAAGAAATGGACTAAAGAAGAATGAGAAGAAAAAGCCGGAAGAGGAAGAGAGAGTAACAAGAAGTAGGAGATGAAAAAACAACAAGAGTGGGTAGGTGGGTGGGTAGGTGGGTGGGTGGGTGGGTCGGGGTGGGTGAAGGTGGGCAAGAGAAAGCCTTAAGAATTCATTAAGACAGGTTTTTATTGAAGTGAACCGTGGGCGGGACCACACCAGCCACACCATCCATACCTTCAACCACACCATCCATACCTTTAACCACACCATTCATACCTTTAACCACACCATTCATACCTCCAGCCACACCATCCATACCTTCAACCACACCATTCATACCTTCAACCACACCCTCACAATTTCCACACCACTTTCAACCACATCATCCACACCTTCAACCACACTCTCAACTCATCCACACCCCCGCATCATCCACACCATCATCCTCACTACCCACACCCCCATTATCCGTCATCCACACTCACATCATCATTACCTACTCTTTACCCGCCTACAGCCACCGAGGAAAACCCCGTAGTGGCATGAAGTGGGTGGTGAGTGGGTGGGGGAGTGGGTGGTGGAGTGGAGTGGGTGGCGGGGAGTGGGTGGCAGGTAGTGATGTAAGTGGGTGTTGGTAGTGGTGGTGGTGGTGATAATGTAGGACTGCAGGTAGGTGGTGTGGAGGCTTCACCACACGAGGCTTCACCACACGAGGCCTCACCACACGAGGCTTCACCACACACCTCATCTTACCTGTACGTGTGTGTTGACAACCGCAGAGCCACCACTCTCCTCACTCACCTGCGGGGAAAAAAAAGACAAAAATTATTATACATCTGATTAAAAACACGAGTTAGGTTAGGTCAGGTTAGGTTAGGTCAGGTTAGGTTAGGTTAGGTCAGGTTAGGTTAGGTCAGGTCAGGTTAGGTTAGGTACCCAAATTACCAGCTCTCTCTCTATCCTCCAAACTACTTCCCCTACGGCTATACTTCTCACTAGGTCCAGGTAAAGGGAGGGAAGAAAGGGAAGGGGGAGGGAAGAAAGGGAGGATGGGTAAGTAGGGTGGGAAGGGAAGTATGAGGGTAGAAGGGGGGAGGGGGGAGGGAGGGGGGAGGGAGGGTCATACTAGGTCATAAAGATGGCCTGATACACGAGCTATGACCAGGAGGGAAAGCTAGATGGAGAGCCGATGGGCGGGCGGGCGGGTCAGGTTGGCGTTCATTATCAGCCCACGCCCGCACACTTAGTTACCCGCCCATGACGAAACCCATTCCTACTCTAGCGGAAGGTAACTCACCCATGCCACCCAACTACGCCCACATCCATCTCTCCTGCACAACCCATGCCCACATCCATCCACCCATACCTAAACAGCCCACGCCCGTCTTTATACAATTCACGCCCATATCGACCCTTCACAACCCACGCCAAACCCTGAGAGAGAGAGAGAGAGAGAGAGAGAGAGAGAGAGAGAGAGAGAGAGAGAGCCATAATAATGAACACCACTCACCTGGCCGGGACCACACCTGTACCTCGAAGGGAAAACCACCTGCCAGCACTCGTGGGTAGTCGTGCTTGAAGACCTCAGCTTTCTACCACATCCACCCCCTCCTCCTCCCTACCACAACTACCACACCCCCTCCCTATTATAACTCCTAAACCCCTCCCAACCACAACTACCACCTCTCCCCCTACCACAAATACCACAGACTAGAAATATCATAACCACAAGATATATTGACCACTACTACAACAACCATCACTGGCCACCACCACAACCTCCATTAACCACCACCACAACCACCATTAACCACAACTACCAATAAACAAACATTGAAGGTTCATCTTACACAGGCACACAAAAGAGGAAGAGCGTGGCCAACCTAGGGGGTGGCCAACCTAGGAAGAGAGTGGCCAACCTAGGAAGAGAGTGGCCAACCTAGGAAGAGCGTGGCCAACCTAGGAAGAGAGTGGCCAGGCGAGGAAGAGAGTGGCCAGCCGAGGAAGAGAGTGGCCAGCCGAGGAAGAGAGTGGCCAGCCGAGGAAGAGAGTGGCCAACCTAGGAAGAAAGTGGCCAACCTAGGAAGAAAGTGACCAGCCGAGGAAGAGAGTGGCCAGGTGAGGAAGAGAGTGGCCAAGCGAGGAAGAGAGTGGCCAAGCGAGGAAGAGAGTGGCCAGCCGCACACACATAGGCATACCATTAATATTCCATTACTATGCAAAATACAAGACCCAGAGACGAATACTGCCGTAAAACACTTCAAGCAGAGAGAATCATCGACTGCCCTCTCTTGCACTGTCATTGAAGAGAAGAGAAGAGAAAAAAGACTCATCCCTGACCTTCCCAGAACCATCACCAGGTAGATAGATTCCCAGGTAAACACACAGGTAGAGTAGTACGTCATTTCCGGGGGGGGGACAGAACAGGTGGCCCGCAATGTTACCCAATCCGATTGTTTTAAGTTTCAATCTCTCGGAATACACAAGTAAGGCGACGACGGACCAACCACCACACCAGCTTCGAATATTAGTTAATCATTTTAAACTCTTCCAGCCTTGTAATCAGAATGGAAGAATTGAAAACAAGACACCGATAACGAGAGACCACAAGAAAGTTATATGAACACACAATAAACACAAAAAATAAAAGCAAAAAAGTTATATCGATGCCAGATACACGGTCAATAAAACGCCAGGTATGTCAGCTCTCACAACTTCCAGGTAAACTGCCAGCCAGCCAGCCAACCCACCTGCCCTGCCCTCCCCACTCCACTTAACCCACCTATAACCCACCACCAACCCACTCAGCAGATTGTGTCTTAATGTGATACACAGAGAGCGAGTGAACATGACACAACTTTCTATCGTTAGTCGGCACAATAATGGGTCACTCTGCAGGGCTCTCGACTTGTGCTCTTCACCAACACACAGAGTCGGTCATCAACAACACCAGGTGGGAGCGTACGAGTTATTCTGAGATTGTTTTTCAATGATCGACTTTTGGTTCTTTTTTTTTTTGGGTGGTGAGGATTTTTCGTGACGCTTTTATTTTTGGAGGGATTTTTCGATGCACTTTTGTTTTTGAAGGTGAAAGTTTCCATGGCGGATTTATTTTTAAGAATTGATTTACCAAGAGGCAGTTAACTTCCAACATTTGTTCTTCCAAAGCGGTAGTTACTTTTAGAATTGTTTTTCGACGAAGCATTTACTCCCCCAAACAACTTTTCTCCCCCAAGTCAGAATTCCAATATTTCTAGAGTGCACTAAAAGGCCACACATGTATTTTCAAGTTTACTTTTTCCAGGGAGGTTTTCACGTACACGTTTATTCTGTGTTTGCTTTCCAGGAGGTACAGAGAACACGTCCACTTCGCTTTCTAAACTTTGTCCAGGAAAAAAAGAGAAAAGCCATTTCATATTTTGGTTTTCCAGTTTTTCTTCCTGGACTTACATGATTTGCTTTAATACTGTTTTTCCAGGACTGTGCGGACTCTTGCTCTTCGAAGACTTGCTCGGACTCTTTACTTTTCCAGAACGCACGGACTCTTGCTTTTCCAGGACTGCACGGACTCTTGCTCTTCCAGAACTACACGGACTCTGCTTTTCAAGACCGCACGTACTTCAAATCTCGCTTTCCAAAGACTTTTACAAAGACATTTATTACGAATCAGATTTTTACAATATATTTCTACAAGCGACAATTCACTGAAGACAGTAGATAGTTATATGCACTTTCTTTCCCCAAGGTATTTCAAGCAAATATATATAGTATTTTTTCTCCTGACTTACGAATCTTTTGGAATAAGACCCAAATTTCACGATATTCCAGAAACGTCGCATGAAAACCTTTCTCGAGGTACACGACAATTACTGTACCTTAATTAACGTCCTCCCACCTGTCGCACCTATTTTACACCTGACGAGCCAAACTAACGATGCCTTCTGCTGTTGTTCTTCAGCTGCTGCCGTCGGCCACACACAGAGCCAGCCGTCTCCAACTCACGTTATCTCCTGGTCTTTGTGGTCTCCTGTGGTGTCTTATTGAGTGACGTCTGTTTGTTGCTCTGGTTCTCTCTGTGGGTGGGGATCTTGTGGTCTTTGGATGATCTCTCTCTCGTATTCCTCTGGTCTCCTGCGGTCCACTGTGGTCTTTTGAGTGAGTTCTTGTGTCTTTCATTTATATTACATGTTTTTTTTTCATGGTTTTGTTTTTTTTCCTGATCGTGTGTGGTCCCTCTCTAAGTCACTGCCCCTCCCCCTGTGGTCTTCAGGTGGTCCTCTGAAGGTCTTTTGTGAGTCTTAATGGTTCTACGTGATGTCACTCCGTCACTCACTCATTATGGTCACCCCGAGAACCTGTGTGGTCTCATCATTGTCTTTCCGAGTCCACTATGGCTTTGCCTTTTTTGTGTGTTTTCGTGGCTCCCCTGTGGTTCCCGTAGCTTCCCTGTGGCTCCCCTGTGGTTCCCGTAGCTTCCCTGTGGCTTTCCCGTGGCTTTTCCTGTGATTTCCCCGTGGCTCTCCTGTGGCTCTGGTAACGGGTCTATAAGGGAAGGGGAGGGAGGGTAGGTGAAGGTGGCGAGGCAGGTGACATTTAGCAGAAGGACCACCACTTGGTGTTAGCGGTGTGTGCGCGTGGCCTCCTCGACCCCCAGCTAGAAAAAGAAATCTTCCCGCCGACACATCCGGATTCCCTCACCGCAAAACTCGGCCCTATTCCTATCCAGTTCTTGGGCTCTCGCGCCGCCGCCGCTTCACACCGACCTCCTGCTTCTTCTCTTCCTTCTTTCCTTCATTCTTACCAGTTCCTTCTTTTCCTTGTCTGTCGCTTCTCCTCGTGTCAGCCTGTACTGTATTATTCGGTGTGTGTGTGTGTGTGTGTGTGTCCACTTCTTGTTCTTTTATTTACACTTCAGTTATTCTTTACACTATTTTTTTCCTATTCTTTATTAACTCCTGCGTAGCTATTTTTTTCTCCTTGTTAGTTTTTATTAGTCTTTCCTCTTGGTTTTCTTCTTCCCCTTCTTGCTCCTTCTTTCGTTACAATCTTTACTTTCCGTTTGTCTTCTTACTATTCTTCTCATCTCTCTTATATCTCCACTGTTCTTTATACCTGTTCTTGTCTTTTTCTTCCTGTATATTTATTTCTTCCACTCTGCTTTCCTCCTTTCCTCTTCTATGACCTTCTTTATCACTGCTTACGTGTGGCTTCCTTCTCTCCCCCATTACACTAGCTCCTTACTTTACAACCAACTCTTTAAAACTTCTTCCTTTTTAAAACCTTTTCCCTCCTTCTCCTTCTTATCGTTCTGTCACCTTTAATTCCCCTTCGTATACTAACAGCTTCCTTATGATCGTTTGTGTGTTGATAGTTTATCTTCCTCCCTCCCTCTTCTTCTCTCCCTTCCTTCGTTCTTCTCTCTCTCTCTCTCTCTCCCTTCCTCCCTCCCTCCTCACCCCCCCCCCAAAGATCTTCGTTTCTCAAGCTTGATGTATGGTCTCTCTCTTCCCCCCTCTCTCTCTCTCTCTTATTCTTCATGTTTTCTCTCATCTCTTATTGTGTAAATACGTCCCCATCCACTTTCCTCCAACTCTTACTCCTCTCCTTAAATCATAGCCCCAAATCCTTCCTCTTTATCTCTTCCATCTCACAAATTCTCTTACATTACCATACACTTCTTGCCCTCTCTCTCTTACTCTCCTCCTTCTCCTTCTTTCTCCAAGGTGTTTTCTCTCCATCTCGTAAATGCTTCTTCCATCACCATGCACTTTCCCTCCCTGCATTACAGCCCTCATTTATCCTCCACTATGCTCTTCCATATTACAAAATGTTCTCTTCCCTTCACCACTCGTACATCTCTCTCTCTCTCTCTCTCTCTCTCTCTCTCTCTCTCTCTCTCTCTCTCTCTCCCTCATCCTTAAATCATAACACAGTGTTTTCTCCTCCGTGTTCCCGTACCTCACAAATATGGCCTCCGTGACCATACACTTTCTCTCTTAAACTACGTCCTTCCATTTCCCTCAACACTCCTCCTTCTCACAAATACTCCCTCCATCACCATACACTTTCCCTCCCTCCCTCCCCTCCGTCCTTCCCTTCCATTACCACTACCGCCCCCCTCTGGCCTCCCTCCCCTCCCTCACCTTCCATCAACAACATTCACGAGGAATAGCACAAGTGTGATGGACGTCCGTCACGACCCTGAAGGCAGACGCGTCAGGCGATATTTACCCGTTGTAACCCCCCCCCCCCCCTCCATCCTCTTTTTATGTCGGCAGATCTTCTCGGTGGATCCTCTAGGTAGTAGTGGTCGTCCTTGTGGGTCGTGACCTGCCCTCTCATACTCCTCCACCCAGGCAAACTCCAGGTTACCTGTATGCTAATGTCATCAGGTAGGCAACTCCCGTCTCCACAGCCCCCTAGCGGAAGGACCGGTTTTGTGAGAGGAGGAGGAAGGTAGGAGCCTGTAGGGGGGCGTGGAGGAGCGGCATGAGCAGCCTTGTGGCGTGGAGATCGGAGGCTGGAGCCCGGCATTAAGATTCAAAACAATTGACAGTGCGGGATTACAATCAACGCCGAGTCACGACCGAACGAGTCCCAGCCAGACGGCTTTCTCAAATTCCTCAATGTACTGGCGGCACCTCCACTCACCCCAACCTCCTCACTTCTACCCCCATCCCCCACACATTTTCCCTTCCCCTCTCCCCCAACTCCCCATAACACACTCATCCATAAAATAAATAATAATGCCTTTCATTTACTGAGTGTTCACAGTCTGTCAGCCACGTTGTACCAGTTCCCCTCTAGACATCCTGGTATCTACCTGTACACGGCTCCCACAGCTCTGTTTACCTTGACCTGTGACCAATCATCTCCTCGGTGACGAACTGACCAATCATAGCTGTTAATACTGGTCACCTGGTTGTTCAGGTACACCGTGAAACTACCTGCCGCAGCCACCCCCTCCCATTCAGGACCTCTACGTGATATGACTGACGACAGAACGAGGTACAAGTCTTCACAGGACCCATCAAGTCCCCCGTAGGACCCCGTCAGGAACCCGAAGGACCCCGTGACCTCAGAACCGGATCCAGCAAAGTGGTGTACTCATATATGTCATTGGCCACCATCCTCAAGGGTTACAGCCCCACTTGTTACGTGACCCGCTGGTTAACTATTCAGAGAGAGAGAGAGAGAGAGAGAGAGAGAGAGAGAGAGAGAGAGAGAGAGAGAGAGAGAGAGAGAGAGAGAGAGAGAGCCCCCCCCCCCCTCACCTGGTCACCCACTACACTACACCCTCACAGGTTACATTATTAAGGGGTAAAAATATTCATCCGTCAGTCAAGTGAGTCAAAAAGATTTCTCGGACAATGTACAGCTCTCTCTCTCTCTCTCTCTCTCTCTCTCTCTCGGGGGTTATAAAAGTATATCCATTAAGGCAAATTGGGTTAAAAAGTGAATCACTCAGGTAAAGGTATCGTATATACAATTAAGTGTCACGGACGGATGGACGGACGGGCGGGCGGGCGGACCTCTAGACTGTATTGAAGACATCAGTCACTTGTCACTTGAGATAACTTAGCTGTCCTCTGAGTCACGGTTCAGACTTCGGGGGGGAGGGGGGGGGACGGCCCTGAACACCTGCCAGTACCAGGACCCTTGGACATACAGACATGGCCATGGTCATACTGTAAAGGACATGGTTAACTCCTATGACAAAGTATGTAAAGGTATACTTGATAAACCTCGTGTAAACCCAATGTAAACCTCGAGTAAACCTGTAAACCTCGTGCACCGTAAAGTAATTGTATATCTATCTATCTTATCTCTTATCATTTCATTATCACCTCCCTCCTTCACCTGACCTTCCCTCCACTCTTATCTCCCTCCCACACAATCCCCACCTCCTCTCCCTCCCTCTCACCAAAACATTTCCTACACACCATCATCAACACCCCCCCCCCACTCTTCTCTACCTCGTTTATGGTGTTATGTCAGGTAACACATGTAACAACAGGTAACACAAACAAATAACAACCGGTAACACACAAGTAACAACAGGTAACACACGAGTAACAGCAGGTAACACACAAGTAACAACAACAGGTAACACGAGAAACAATAGGTAACACAAGTAACAGTAACACACGAGGAGATAAGCGTTGTGTCATCTAAGTGTCCAACAGGTAAGACGTTCACTAGTAACTATCAACAGGTAAGACTTTCACTAGTATCAATGTACACTTGTCTCACTCACCTGGACACTTGAGATCACCACTTGTTTCAGCTGGACACTTGAGAAAGCCATACGTCTCAGTAAAACAGGAACCCTATCTTTCTCTTGAGGTGGTGAGACATATTTTTAGACGCCCAGCAGGTAAACTATATCTCAGGTGTTGTGCGTGTGGGCGTATGTGGTGGCGTGTGGGCGTATGTTGTCGCGTGTGGGCGTGTGTTGTCGCGTGTGGGTGTATGTGGTCGCGTGTGGGCGTATCTGCTGGCGTGTGGGTGTAACTGGTGATCGGATGACGTGTAAGGTCGTTTGTAGAAATTGGGGGTGAGTGGGGGGGGGGGGGGGTCGTGGGCGTGCAAGTTCGTCACTACACACGTCCTACCTATCGGTCGCCCACGCCTTTCGATATTGTGCCCACTTTAGTTAGCCCACACCCATAACCTGCCCGCCCACGGCTTCCAGGCTTGTGTCCACGACCATACCATTCATCATATTTCGCCCACGCCACAGTCTAACCACACCACTAGCCCACGCCTTACGCCACAATCTAGCCACGCTACCCATCTACGCCCTACACCCACCCGCCTAACCTCACGCCAGTCAAAACCACGCCACCCGCCTACACCCTAACGCCACAGTTTAGCCACACCCTGAGCTCCACCCACGCCCAACCCATGCCTTCTCGGTCCATTACCCACGCCTATCACCCGCAATAATCATCTTATAGCGTGAGTTGGTGTTTGTCGAAATTGAGGGTTGGAGGAGCTATAGAGGAGGGGGAGGGGGGGGGGCAGCAGGCGTCGAGGTGGCGTGAAGGGGGCGCCATGTGCTGTGGGGTGACGAACACAACACTAACGTAGACATCAATCAACACCTGACACCACCCCATCACCCCTCCCTCCCCCCCTCCTATCAGACACACATACATACACGTCACCATCACCTCCCCCTCATACACACCTCCCTCTCACCCCCCCCCCCTCATACACACCTCCCCTTCACACGGAATCATAAAAAAAAAACTTAAAAACCATAAATAAGAAACAAACAATAAATATAAAACAGAAATAAACGTAAAACAAAACAAAAAATAAATCTCCTAGACACATAGACTATTGACTCGACTTTGAATTTGACTTGACTGACTTGTTCCTTTTCAACCACCGAGTTACTTACTGAAAAGAACCTAAAGTCAATGAGTGCCATCAGTGCCACGTCAACTCTGGGTTTATACGGTGCCATTTCAATGACTTGTATGGATTAACTTACACAGGGGACAAAGACGCGTCCTTAATGGCATCTGTATGGCTTCACAAACACCATTATGGCAACTGAAAACCTAAACATCATGGCAACTGAAAACCTAAACATCATGGCAACTGTACTTTGAAACATCATCATATGTACAGCATTCTGGCCACATAGTGTACAGCATTCTGGCCACATAGTGTACAGCATTCTGGCCACATAGTGTAAACCAATCTAACCACACTGTACAATATTACAGCCAAGACTTTTAAACCAATTCCTTAGTTTAGCGGAACATTTTTATTTATCATCTGATTTAACCCCCACACTGTTCTTTCATCTCAGGTTAACAGTGGGATTGTATGCATGGGAGGAAAAACAATCAGTGTGTTCAGGTAATAAAAACACCTTTGAAGTGATTAATGTGAATAGTCAATTAAACAGGAAAATGATAATCGACTTAATTTTTGTTTTAAGAGGAAATGAAGTTACGAGTTATATATTGTTGTTGGGTTATGAGTTATGTGAGTTTGTTTGAGTGAGGTGGGGTTGTGAATGAGGTGGGGTTGTGAGTGAGGTAGGGTTGAGGTGGGGTTGTGAATGAGGTGGGGTTGTGACTGAGGTGGGGTTGTTTGCCAGTAACGAGCGCCGCCTCACAGACAAACACAATAACAATGAGGTAGACAACACAGACTAAACTAAGCCCTATGGGACCCTAGGATATGGTCTATTATTGTGTGTGTGTGTGTGTGATTCAGTCAGTCTCTCTCTCTCTCTCTCTCTCTTTTCCAACATCTCAAATTACTCTATCTCTCTACGGTACACCACCACCTGACTCCTTCAATTACCTGCGGATTAGCTGGAGGATTACCTACGATAGGTTCCAGGTGTTCCTCTACGTCAGGTGAGTCTAACTACCTCCATATTACTACCCGTGTCTCTCCTTAATCCACCACGGCCAGGTATTGCTGCTTCTACCTGTCCTACGGAGTCATTAAGGTGAGGGGGAAGGAGGGGAGGAGGGGGGGAGGAGGGGGGGGAGGAGGGGGGAAGGGGGAGGGATCACGTGGAGATTAATTATCACCTGAGCTTACCATTCAAACAAGACCCTCACACCACTCAAGCAGGACCCTCACACCACTCAAACAAGACCCTCACCACTCAAACAAGACCCTCACACCACTCAAACAAGACCCTCACACCCTTCAAACAAGACCCTCACACCACTCAAACAAGACCCTCACACCACTCAAACAAGACCCTCACACCATTCAAACAAGACCCTCACACCACTCAAATAAGTCCCTCACACCACTCAAGCAAGACCCTCACACCATTCAAACAAGACCCTCACACCACTCAAACAAGACCCTCACACCACTCAAACAAGACCCTCACACCACTCAAACAAGACCCACACACCACTCAAACAAGACCCTCACACCACTCAAACAAGACCCACACACCACTCAAACAAGACCCTCACACCACTCAAACAAGACCCTCACACCACTCAAACAAGACCCTCACACCACTCAAACAAGACCCTCACACCACTCAAACAAGACCCACACACCACTCAAACAAGACCCTCACACCACTCAAACAAGACCCTCACACCACTCAAACAAGACCCACACACCACTCAAACAAGACCCTCACACCACTCAAACAAGACCCTCACACCACTCAAACAAGACCCTCACACCACTCAAACAAGACCCTCACACCACTCAAACAAGACCCTCACACCACTCAAACAAGACCCTCACACCACTCAAACAAGACCCTCACACCACTCAAGCAAGACCCACACACCACTCAAACAAGACCCACACACCACTCAAACAAGACCCTCACACCACTCAAACAAGACCCCTCACACCACTCAAACAAGACCCACACACCACTCAAACAAGACCCACACACCACTCAAACAAGACCCTCACACCACTCAAACAAGACCCCTCACACCACTCAAACAAGACCCTCACACCACTCAAACAAGACCCTCACACCACTCAAACAAGACCCTCACACCACTCAAATAAGTCCCTCACCACTCAAACAAGACCCTCACACCACTCAAACAAGACCCCTCACACCACTCAAACAAGACCCTCACACCACTCAAACAAGACCCTCACACCACTCAAACAAGACCCTCACACCACTCAAACAAGACCCTCACACCACTCAAACAAGACCCTCACACCACTCAAACAAGACCCACACACCACTCAAACAAGACCCACACACCACTCAAACAAGACCCTCACACCACTCAAATAAGTCCCTCACCACTCAAACAAGACCCTCACACCACTCAAGCAAGACCCACACAGCACTCAAATAAGTCCCTCACCACTCAAACAAGACCCTCACACCACTCAAACAAGACCCCCTCACACCACTCAAACAAGACCCTCACACCACTCAAACAAGACCCTCACACCACTCAAGCAAGACCCACACACCACTCAAGCAAGACCCTCACACCACTCAAACAAGACCCTCACACCACTCAAACAAGACCCTCACACCACTCAAACAAGACCCTCACACCACTCAAACAAGACCCTCACACCACTCAAACAAGACCCTCACACCACTCAAACAAGACCCACACGTAGACATATTCCTCGGTGCTTTTTCTACCTCAATATACCGTGAGTCTTGGTCGACCTTTTAGTCTTAAGTGAGAGGTTATGAAGTTTATATTTCTCTTTATCTACAATTCTCTTCTATTCCTTAGTTAACGTTTTTAGTCTTCTTCTTCTTCTTCTTCGTCACTGTTTGTATTAGAAGAAAATGTGGACTCGTTTGGTTTCGTTTGGTTAGGTTAGGTTATCGTTCGAGTGAGTCAGGTTAGTAAAGGTAGGAAAGTCAGGTCCCCCCCCCCCCCACTACCTGCCTGTCTCCCCTACACGCAGCGTCAACACCTCTAATTAACGACGCCTTACCTGGCAATGACCAGCCAAGGGACCACACACACACACACAACCTCTCCCTACACTGGTCTCTTAATAATGCACACACACACACCCACACGCACGCACGCACACACACATACACGGCTGACTGATGAGAACTTTCCGTGACACACTCAACCACACCATCAACTACTCAACCGCACCACCAGCCACACCATCAGCCACACCAACCCCATAGTTTACCACGGGTTAGGTTAGTTTACAGTAAAGAATAAGGCAAGTTAGTTTACCAGGCGTCAGGGAACACACCAGGTGAAGTGAGTTTACACGGCAAATTAGTTTACAGGTAATAAAGCCAACCATGTATAAAGTTTACATAAGAGTTTACCTGAATCATTACAGGAATAAACCCAATTATGTATAAAGTTTACATAAAGTTTACCCTCAACCATGATAAAAAGGTTAGAGGCGCGGGGGGGGGGGGGATGGGCAGGAGGGGGGAGGAGTAAGCTTGGGGGGGGGGGGGAGAAGTTAAGTGTTCCATCAACGTCAAGTCACCACCTTCATTAACTATTTACATACCTAACCTAACCTTATAAAAGCTTAATATAAGTCTGTGCTGGCTGGCTGGCTGACCGTAAGCTTTATAATGGGAAAAAATAAGTAAGAGACTTATTAAAGTTTCATTTATATTATACTCTAGATAAGAAAAATACCCAGAGTTATTTTTAAAGACATTGAGAAAAATACCGTATGTCTTTTTTAATAGCCAAATAATACCTTAACTTATGTAGAAAAATATTTAAGTTAATATCAATGGAAAAACACCTGCGTCCATTGAAAGATTTGTTTTTTTTAGCTAAACGATCGATTAACGCCACAATAGGGTCATTATGAGTCACCATCGTTACCTGTCTGCCGTCTGCCGTTTACCTGTCTGACTACACCACCTGTGGCAATGACTCATGACTGCCAGATCGAGAATCTAACAATGCCTCGCCATCTTTTTCCTCGATGTAGCATAAATACTGAAGGTCTACAGCAGCTACGCCTGGCTAACGTTCGCTCGCCTCCTGCCTGCTTGGTTGCTGGTGTTGTCTAAACGTCAAGCGTAACTCCTGGCTTAAGTTAATTAATTATTGTAGTCACTTCAGAGGGTTCACTTCAATGATTCACTTCACTGGTTCACTTCAGGGGTTCAAATTGACACTACACTCTTTTCAGAACCTGTGTGTGTGTGCAAGGGACATTAACAACGTGATTACGAGACCAAAAAACAAAAAAAAATATCATGTCAACAGTAAACCTTAAGAGCGACCCCTGATGCCTGGTACAAACCTTCCCCAGAGAGATATGACAACTGGGGCTTTTTGATGCTATAAACACAGTCCTAATGACCTCTCTACACGCGAGGGTTCTAAAAACAAGTGTCGTGTGTGTTTTGAACCCTTGATGTGAACCCCTGAAGTGAACCCTTGAAGTGAATATCTGAAGTGAAACCTTGAAGTGAGCATTGAACCGAACCTTAGGTGAACCCTTTAAGTGAACCCCTGAACTGAATCCCTGAAACGAACCCCTGAAATGACCCCCACCTTCCCCCATAACACTCCCCGGCGACATGATTAAGGCAGGTAAAGGTGTAATCTTCCTCCAGGTAGGAAAGAAGTTTGCTACACCTTCATCAACCTGCCTACACAAGCAAGGGACCCACAACCGGACTAATGGATGTGTCTGAGGGGTGACAAATCAGCTCACGTCATGCCCTAACACGCGTGGATTTTACACATTTAGTTACTAAGGGCATATAAACACTTCCAGACTAAGTGAGGGTTCCTTCTTCACTACTACCTCCTCTACCTCCAACACTCCCACCTCCAACACCTACTCCTCCAACTCCTTCTCCAACACCACCTGACAACTCCTTGAAACTTGGAATGTTGTTTCCCGTATCTGAGAGCGCCGTGTGTGTGTGTGTGTGTGTGATAGGTGGCGAGTGAGGAAAGACAGTTATGGTTCCCCAGAGTGCGGGAGGAGAGCCACACCTGTCACACGCACTCAATTTACCTGAGTAAACCTGAGTTTACATTTTCCACCTTAGTTTACTTTTATCATCCTAGTTTACGCAAATTTACACCAATCTTACTTATATTTACACGAGTTTATTTGTAATCGATTTATTCAGTAAAAAACAGCGTCTCTCTCTCTCTCTCTCTCTCTCTCTCTCTCTCTCTCTCTCTCTCTCTCTCTCACTTTATACGAGTTTACGTAAACTTCACCAAAGTTTACATCTGCTTACAATATCTCTTCTAAACTCTACTTAAATCTATCAAGAATACCTGTTTGTTTACCTGAGGTCATCTTAAATTACCTGCAATTTACACAGTTCTAGACAATGACTTGAAAACACCTGAAGATTACCCCACCCCTCCCCCAGCTTAGTCCACCTGATGATTAAACACCCTACAGCTTTCTTCAGATATACAACACACTTTCACTAAATCACCTCAATTACCTAAACAAACACCCATTCAATCAATCACCTCAATTACCTAAACAAACACCCATTCAATCAATCACCTCAATTACCTAAACAAACACCCATTCAATCAATCACCTCAATTACCTAAACAAACACCCATTCAATCAATCACCTCAACTATAACGTTATTAACTTTCTATTTAATCTTCTTTTATCCTTATCTTCCTATTCCATCCGAGACAGTAAGTAGTAGTTCTCAACCAGGGGGAGGGGGGGGAGGTAGGGGGGTTTAGGGGGAAGAGGGAAGGGAGCAGCGTGTCACCTTGAGGAACACAACATAAGAGAGACTCACTTTCACCCTAATGACAACAATACCTTAAGGCTTTTTTACGATGCTATATTGATGCGGGATAAAGTTGGTTCAGTCTATCGTCACCTCAGTCGTGTTCAGTCAACAGTCTATACTCCTCACAGTCTACGAGAGAGAGAGAGAGAGAGAGAGAGAGAGAGAGAGAGAGAGAGAGAGAGAGAGAGAGAGAGAGAGAGAGAGAGAGTGCATTAATTAACCTGTGTGTTATCTCAGGTAGGTCAACACTACCTAGGGGTCGCGGGTGCTGTGTCGACACTCCTGGTTCCTGATGTATTGTCTGGTCTGGTCTGGTCTACCTTACCTTACCTTCTCTCTCACTCACATACACAAACACACACACAAACGTATAGATACACACACACATACACTCATATACAGACAGACAAACGTACGCGCGCGCACACACACACACACACACACACAAAATCACTGTTAAAACTTTTCCTTCTTTCTTCCAGGCGGGATAATGTCATACGTGGCGTGTTATTCCCAGTACAGTCAGCTAAGTACCATATTTATCCTAGGAGTAAAAAAAAGAATTCCAAATGCAGGTCACGCACCATCGTCTTTCAAAGGAGGAAGGGGGTAGTGGAGGGGGGTGGTGGAGGGGTAGGGGAAGGAGGGGAGGTAGGGGGAGGTAGAGAGGAGGAGGGGATGAAAGAAAGGATAATTGATAGGTAGAAAGAAGGAGATAGTGAATAGAAGGATGAGGAGGAGAATAGGGGATACCAAAACGGACCGTAAGATAAATAAAAATCCCTCCTAAGTGTCAATATTAAAATGGATATATAACCGACTCATATTGAACAACAATAAGCACCAAAATTGCTTCAAAATGACACTGATACTCGACCTAATGGAGTTATAGTCTTATTGCCATTACTAAGCCATCTTTTAAAACACCATATGAGTCTGTCTTGATATGTTCTCACAGCATCATGTTAACTGGTGGAACTTAAAGGGAAAAAAAACTAGCTCTCAGAATCCAGTTTTAAGTTACAGTTTAAAGAGAAAGTTAAGGTATAGTTCTCGTAGCTGTAGTTAAGTGAAATATTCTACCTAACGAGCCTCTGAGAATCCATCTTTGAGTCTAAACTACGAGAGAGAGAGAGAGAGAGAGAGAGAGAGAGAGAGAGAGAGAGAGAGAGAGAGAGAGAGAATCCGGACACCAAGCTGCCACGCGACGTCCTTCCCTTCTCCCCCCTCCACCTCCACCCCTCTCCCCTCCACCCCTACCCCTCTCCCCTCCACCCCTACCCCTCTCCCCTACCCCCTCCACCCCCTACCCCTCCCCTCCACACTCGCCGATGAAAAGGAATAACATTAATCTGGTCTCCGCACCATGAAAAAGCCAGGCTGGGCGTCGCCATTGTGGAGGCAAATCACCAGTCTGCCTCCAGCACCCGCCGCCACTCTCTAAATGACAACCGTAATCATGCCAGTATTCACTTGTGAAATTGTGTTATCTAGGAGGGGGTCGTGAAGAGCTAGGAGGGGGGTCGTGAGGGGCTGGGAGGGAGGAGAGAGGTGAGAGGGGGAGAGGTGTGTGGTAGGTGTAGAGAGGGAGAAAGAGATGGTAGGGGAAAAGAGGGAGGAAGGTGGGTGTGAGGAAGAGAGGTGGTGGCAGGTCGTGAGGGGCTTGGAGGGGAGGTCGTGACGGGGAAGGGGTAATGTGGTAGTGTAAGGGGGACAGGTCGAGTCGTGAGGGGGGGAGGGGAGAGTCGTAGGAGAGTGGGTGAGGGGGGTTATGAAGGAGGAGAGGGGAAGTCCTAAGGGGGGAAGAGAGGTCATGGTAGGAGAGTCGTGAATCGTGATGCAGACGCCGATGTGTGAGGGGAGAGGGGGGAACGGAGGGGGGAGAGGGGGAGGAGGGATGCGGAGAGGGGGGAAGAGGGGGGTTATACTCTTGAGATAGCAGGGGGAGAGTGAGTTGTGAGAAGGGAGGGGGTGAAATTTTTTCGAAGACTTCTGGTGAGGGGAGGGGACGGAGGGGGACGGAGGGGGAGAGGGGGGCGAGTCATGTCCTTCTACAGTGGTTGGCTTGGTGGTGTCGGTGGTAGGGGGGAGGTGAGGAGGGGGATGTCGTCATTAGTTCCTGGACACAAACACGAACCACCAAGGATTCACCATCACACACACACACACACACACACACAGGAAACTCGCTACAAAAGCACAGGTGAGTGTTCTTACCTGTACACTTAATGAAGTAAGAGTGTGTGTACCGAGTGCTTCAAGTTACACAGGTACAGTCCCAAGTTACACAGGTACAGTCCCAAGTTACACAGGTACAGCCCCAAGTTACACAGGTACAGTTCGAATACTTACATGTGTACCAATTTTCTCTACCATTAGAATGTATTAAGTTGTTACAGCGTTTCAATATCTTTTTGTATTCCACTGAGTACAGGTAAACTACTGAGTACAGGTAAACTACAGAGTACAGGTAAACTACTGAGTACAGGTAAACTACAGAGTACAGGTAAACCACAGAGTACAGGTAAACTACTGAGTACAGGTAAACCACAGAGTACAGATAAACTACTGAGTACAGATAAACCACAGAGTACAGGTAAACTACTGAGTACAGGTAAACTACTTAGTACAGGTAAACCACAGAGTACAGGTAAACTACTGAGCACAGGTAAACCACAGAGTACAGGTAAACTACTGAGCACAGGTAAACCACAGAGTACGGGTAAACTACTGTATTCCAGATTTCAGTATAGCAACAGGCGGCAGAAGAAATAAGTATATACGGTACACACAGGTACATAATGAGGTAACTAGGATCATTACCTGTGTCTTTTTTACCCCTTGCCAGTTACAGGTTATAGGAGATTCTGACGTCATCATAATGGCACCAATCTTCCTCTTGTACCACTTCCATCACCTCCTCCTCTTCCTCTTCAATTTCTTCTTCTTCTCCTATTCCTACCTCTTCCTCCATTTCTTCTCTCTTATCCTACGTCTCCTTTAGTTTCTCCTTACTCCTCCTCCTCCATTTTCTCTCTCTTCTCCTAAGTTTCCTCCGCTTAATTCTCCAAATCGTTACTACACTTGAACTGTCCAATGGTCTGAGAGAGAGAGAGAGAGAGAGAGAGAGAGAGAGAGAGAGAGAGAGAGAGAGAGAGAGAGAGACTGTCCACCCTCCCATACGTGAAACAAATGAGCATCATAATCAAGTTGTAGAGTGGGTGTGGCGATGCCCTGTTGCCATATCTCCCACCCCACCCACCCACCCACCCACACACACACACACACGTATGTAAACAAACAACATTCAAGACCCGGGATAAGACTTAAGAGCATAATTAATCAAGTCCACGTGAGTTATGTGAGCTAATAACACGACACTAGTTTGAGCTTACGACACAACACACTCCAGCCAGAGATTACAACATACATACAGATATAAATAACAGTGATGGTATTTTATTGACAGTATTAAAAAAAAAAAAGTTTAAGAGGTAATTAAAGGTGAGTTATATAATTAGCCAAGAGGAAGAGAGTAATTAAATTTATCCATAAGAAAGATAAAGCAATTAAATACATCCGAGACAGAGAAATTTAAGTATATCCACACTAACGTTACTCCACACTAATGCTAATCCACACCAAGAAGCATTCCACACCTCCACCAATCCACCACCTGACGATCGCTACCAACTACACCTTGGAGACACTTATTTACATATTCTGCAGAGCTCATTAACATACCTGGCGTACAGATAAACACGGGGGACGGAGTACAGGTGAGGTGGATATTAACGTGAGTTCGTTTCACCTGACGTACACAGAGAGAGAGAGAGAGAGAGAGAGAGAGAGAGAGAGAGAGAGAGAGAGAGAGAGAGAGAGAGAGAGAGAGAGAGAGAGAGAGAGAGAGAGAGAGAGAGAGAGAGATTAACACACACACACACCTGGGGCAGGGTCAAGTTGTCCCCGGAGGCAGCCACTGATTACACCCCAGCCACTCAGGTCCCAATACTCAGCCAACCAATCAGGTTTCAACACCCAGCCAGCCACTCAGGTTTCAACACCCAGCCAGCCACTCAGGTCTCAACACCCAGCCAGCCACTCAGGTTCCAACACCCAGCCAGCCACTCAGGTTCCAACACCCAGCCAGCCACTCAGATCATAACACCCAGCCAGCCACTCAGATCCTAACACCCAGCAGCCACCCAGGACCCAACACCCAGCCACTCAGATCTCAGGTGTTGTCAGTCAGCGCGGCAGCTCGTTGGGGCTGCTGAAGGGGCCACGTCAGCACAAACTCAAGTGAGAAAAATTCCCTTCGTCAGCAGACTGGCAGGAGGATCTCTCGTCCACCCTACTGGAGGTTTAAGGTCCGTGACAGCGACACCGCGAGAAATCAACAGCGTCTGACGTTTCCTTTTCCAGACTTTAAAGCACTTATGGCAGCTACGTCAGGCGAACGACCACCCGCCTTCTGCCTGCTGTGTCGCATCATAGTGTGAAGGAGGGAACACATCTCAGGGTGTAGCGTGGGGGGGAGGGAACACATCTCAGGGTGTAGTGTGAGAGAGGGAGGGAAGGAACACATCTCAGGGTGTAGTGTGAGAGAGGGAGGGAAGGAACACATCTCAGGGTGTAGTGTGAGAGAGGGAGGAAGGGAACACATCTCAGGGTGTACTGTGAGGGAGGGAGGGAACACATCTCAGGGTGTAGTGTGAGGGAGGGAGGGAGGGAACACATCTCAGGGTGGTGGTACACAGGGCAGCTCGAGGGAACAATTATGTCATTACAGAGGACCAGTCAGAGAGGCCGCCGCCGGCTACACTCGCTACACCCATTGGCCGCTACACCACCGCCCAGTACGATACACTATGCTACACCACCGCCCAGTACGCTACACTATGCTACACCACCGCCCAGTACGCTACACTATGCTACACCACCGCCCAGTACGCTACACTATGCTACACCACCGCCCAGTACGCTACACTATGCTACACCACCGCCCAGTACGCTACACTATGCTACACCACCGCCCAGTACGCTACACTATGCTACACCACCGCCCAGTACGCTACACTATGCTACACCACCGCCCAGTACGCTACACTATGCTACACCACCGCCCAGTACGCTACACTATGCTACACCACCGCCCACCTCGATACACTATGCTACACCACCGCCCAGTACGCTACACTATGCTACACCACCGCCCACCTCGATACACTATGCTACACCACCGCCCACCTCGATACACTATGCTACACCACCGCCCAGTACGCTACACTATGCTACACCACCGCCCAGTACGCTACACTATGCTACACCACCGCCCAGTACGCTACACTATGCTACACCACCGCCCAGTACGCTACACCTTGATCCAGTTACCTGCACGCGCGCGCGCACACACACACACACACACACGCACACACACGGGGCAATAACAATACAAACACCAAACACAATACACACACAATCTCAATACACACAATACACCTTCCAGGCCTCTGTGTCTTTTTATAAGTGTGTGTGTGTGTGTCCTTCAGGAGGTTGTGGTGGGGAGAAGTAACCGGGGCGGGGTGGGGCGGGGTGGGGCGGGGCTTGACAGACAGGTAGGATCCTTCTGCCACTCTTTCCTACTAGAGGGACGGCCGAGTCCATTCCTCCTAACGTGACCTCCTCTTCTTCAGTTAACATTCCTCTCTCCCTTGAACTAATTACTTATATACATGTAATAAAAATAAAATACTGTAATAAGATGATATAGAGAATTAAACACTTTATACATAACATTCTAATCCCCCCAACATCCCTCCCCCCCTTAACCCTTTATCCTAATCCTATCTTATAACACAAAGTCTTACCCAAATCCAAAATATCCAGTCTTAAAATTTATAAAATATCCAACTTTCAATATTTTTACTCACCCAAAGTTTCTAATGATGTAACTTTGCCAGTGGTCAGGTCAAAGTATTCTGTACACTAACTTTTTTATATTATATAGATTTAAAAACTAAAGCAAAAAATACATAAAGTAACAAAACTTTTCGTCCCATAACAACAATAATGTCAAAGTATATAGTAATATGATGGAAACTTTCAGTAATTTAATGTCTTTCAGTCCTCCATCTTGCCACCCACCCTGGTCTTTATATCCTTCATCTTCCCTCCCACCCACCCACCTTGGTCCTTGTATCCTTCATCTTGCCACCCACCCACCCTGGTCCACATACACCCATCAATTCCACCCTATTCTCCCTAGTCCCCTTTATTTCTCAATCTTCCTCCTGGTCCTCCTTTAATATCTCCCTGTCTCCCTAACTCCCTGGTCCCTAAGATATTTCAGTGCCCTAAATTTTGTGTTCCCTTAAAATTTCTCTCACTGTAAACTCCCCGTTACCTTAGGCCTAAAAAATTTCCAGTCCTACGTCAGACTTTCCAAACTCTCTTGATCTTCCAGCATCCAGAAAGTTGTGGTCCTTCTAGTTTTCCAGCACCCTTAATTCCTGGGTCTTTCATCTCTTCCAGTATCTAATCCCTTCCAGTTCCTCAAATCTTTAAGCGCACCCAATCTTTCTGATCTCTTTAAATCTTCCAGTATCGCCGATTTTCCTGGAACCTTAAAATCTTCCAGTCCCTCAAATCTTCCAGTACGCAAACTTTCCGGGCCTCAAATCTTTCATTACTTTTAAACTTGTGGTCGCCCAAATCTCTCAATATCCCAAACTCTGCGCTCCCTCAGACCTGCCACCACCCAAAACTTTCCCCGGCCTGGCTGGAATTTACTGTGGCAAGCCAGGCGTGGTCCTCTGAGGCCGTCGTCTTGGTGGCGTGATCCAGGAGGCTGAGACTCGTCTTCCAGCATCTCTTGGCAACACCATCACGGGGGTACCATCAATAAACTCCAGTGCAGCCTTATAAATCTTATTTATCCAACCCGCTGGAAGACAAGGCCATCCCACAGCTCTGACTAAAGGCCCGTCAGACGTGAGGAAGATCCAGGGAACTGGACCTTAAGGTGGCCTGGAATTCCAGGACGGCATTTCATCCCCCATATATAAATCTTATTTGAGACTTGTGATTGGAGTTCCAGGCCCTGGAATTTCTCAAGATAACTCGGCTGAACCCGAAGATAATATCAAGACGTTCCATATCGTTCCCTCCGGCCATGATGGACAACTACCCCGCGTCTCTCACATCCCCTGACCCGTCCAGCTCAGTTTTAATATAGAAATGAAGATCCTGGATTTTCATATCTTGATTTTCATCACTTTTTAGTACTATTAATGCCATTCACTTTTTGCAAGATGTCTCCTCTATCTCATTCCCGGCCAATATTTCCTGAGGCAGAGTGCCGTTATTCACTCTCCTTTGTTCATTTCCAGACACCTTCCTCCTCCGCCTCCCTCTCCCACACATTGTACCTGGTTTTCTCTCTTTCTCTCTCCTTTCCTCCTCCTACCCCTTCCCCCCCTCTCTCTTTCATCCTCCTACCCCTTCCCCCCTCTCTCTTTCATCCTCCTACCCCTTTCCCCCCTCTCTCTTTCCTCCTCCTACCCCTTCCCCCCCCTCTCTCTCTTCCTCCTCCCTTTTCTTATTTCCTATTATCTCTCTCATTTCTCTCCTAATCCCTCTCTTTATCACACCACATTAAGTCTTTATGAGCTATTTCCAGTAATCAAATTACTCGCCCTGAAAACATCACCGAATACCATCATGCCTACCACCTCATATCATGCCCACCACATCACATCATGCCCACCACCACCATATCATGCCCACCACATCACATCATGCCCACCACCACCATATCATGCCCACCACCACCATATCATGCCCACATCACATCACGCCTACCACCTCACATCACGCCTACCACCTCATATCACGCCTACCACCTCATATCATGCCCACTACCACATCATGCCAACCACCCACACAACAGCACACGAGAGGATATCACCAGCCCAGCAAGACAGACGGTTTGTGGTCACATTACCAACAACAGCCTGGGAAAAAAACAACAGCAGCAACCCGGATTTCCCGATCACCAGGTACACAGGTATATAATGTTACCTTGAGTTTACCTGGCGTCTAGTTAGGGGCTGATCGATAGAAATGTTTACTGATACGAAATCCAATTATTATTTCTCTTTTTTATTCCCTTCTTCATTCTCTTCTTTATTTTCTTTTGTTTACATTTAATTCGGTTTGTTTTGATCATTTTCTTTCTCCTGTACACCTATGCCTTCCTTTTCCTCCCCTTCCTTCCTCTCTTAGTATCTATCCTCCCCCTCCCTCCATTCTTCTCTTCCTTCCTCCCCCATCCTCTCCCCAATAAAATCTGAGTATCAGGTTGACCCCCATGAGGCATTCCCGGCACAACTACCAACCAACACCTCTACCACCATCAACCACCATCACCCACCCACCCACCCACTCACCCCTACAACCGTCAATTTGGTGACCTTGGCGGGAAACATGTCACCAACCCACCACACCCTACATTCCTCCCTCACCACGTCACTTCTCCCTCACTAACCACGTCATTTCCCCCTCACCCCCCACGTCATTTCCCCCCCTCACTCCCTCACCACGTCACTTGTCCCTGACTCCCTCCCTCAGTCACAACCAGGAAACAAAAAACAACATCGAGGATCATTAGCAACACTAATTAGAAACACTGAACACAGGTAATTAGCAGTATTAAGCACCAGTCATTAGCAACACTAATTAGAAACACTGAACACAGGTAATTAGCAGTATTAAGCACCAGTCATTAGCAAAACCATACATAAATAATAAACAGCGGTCGTCAGCATCACTAATCACTACACAACACTGTACATGGACGTAATTCACACAAGTACACCCGTAAACTACTACTACTACTACCACCATCATTTTTATTATCATTATTATTATTATTATTATATATTATTATTATTATTATTATTATTATTTTATATTATTATTGTTCTTTCTACAACAACAACTTATTATTATTATCATTATATAATTATTTTATTACCGTGGGAATATCGTGACTACCTCTTAAGGCGCCTCTATTGAGCTCTGACCCCCGTGAACAAGACGCCTTCCCAGTCTCTCCTCACCGGGGCCACTCAGAGAGCTTAACTTACTGCCCCCCCCCCCCCCCACACAGTATTTACGTCAGGTTGCAATAATCTCTCTCTCTCTCTCTCTCTCTCTCTCTCTCTCTCTCTCCATCACGTGGCACTGACCATCACCCTAAGCGGCACTCTATAAAGCTGCTCCTGACCTCTGCTTACCCTGGCACTCTCGACCTTGCTCTCACGGGGTGATATGGACGGGGCGGGGCGGAGTGGAGGGGCGTCATCCTCCTGAGTCAACCCAAGGCCACGACCCATCATAAGGCTAATTCTCTTACCTTCAAAACATCACAAGGGGCTCCTACATACATACATACATACCTCACCCCTTCACCTCTCCTTCTACTGCCTCCCCCCCCCCCCCCGACAGTGACCACTATTGTCGCCGGACTGCAGAAAGTAGCGGAAATTGGCCCATTTTTTTTCCGCACAAACTGTCACGGCGCCCTTGACTTTCGCCGCCCATCACCTGGCTTGTGTTCCCTTCACACGCACACGCACACACACACGCGCGCGCACACACACACACACCCCCTTCCTCCCACTCTCCCTCCCCCCTCCCCGCATCACCATCAGACAGACGAGGTCATCTCCAGCCCCGTTAGTTCCGCCACATCCACCTCTCTCATCCTTGTTTTCCTTCCCTCCTGTTTTCTTATTCCCTCTCACTCCCTCTCTTCTTCCCTGTCACTCTATCCTTCCCTCCTCTCTCACTATCATCCTCTCCCTCCCCACCTTACACCCCCCCACCACCCCAGGCCACCTCCACCCACCCCTACATCATAAATATAGACACCAGACCCGTGAACAGTGATGGTAGTACACACACACACACACACACACACACCACACACACACACTAACGCCGCCACACGTCACATGACACGCTCACTCACTTACATCAGCACGCACACACCATGCATCAATACGCACATGGCCCCACACACACATGCAATACACAACACGCACACATACGCCCAATTTAATACTGAACACACACACACACACACACACACACCTACAGCATCTTCCTTCTTTCCTCTCTCTCCCCTCCTTCCCCCCCTCCCCCCCCCCACCACATCCTCCTCCCTAGGTAGGCAGTGAGGTCTAACTGGAGACCTGACAGGGGGGGGGGCGGGGAGTTAGTCTCTGGGGTCACCCTCGTGCACGCCCCCACACACTCTGGGGGCGTGGGAAGGAGTGACGAGAGCCGAGCAGGGCGTGTGGGAGGTGCAGAGGGGGAGGGAGGGAGAGGGGGTGGGCGTGAGGGGGTGGGATGGGCGGAAAGACGTGGAGTTTAGGTTAACAACTTTATTAACGCGTCTAGACCAGGAATTTTATATCACCTGAAGATTAAACATCCTAAATTTATCTGAGGGTAGGGCTAGGTTAGGTTAGGGGGTTAGGTTAGGGGGGTTAATCTTCAGGTGAAATAAGCTGGGTGTTTTAATATTCAGGTGAACCAAAATTTTACCCAATATGTGTAGTTCAGTCAGGTGTTGGCACTAAGGACACTGGCACCGTTTACTGCCAGGTTAGGACAAGCTTATCTAAAATAAGCTGCAAGCATACGGGAGAGCCTGAGAGGGCGTGGGGGAGGCGTGGTGAGTGGTGGGATCCAGGATGACAGGCGTGGGAGAGTGGGGGAGGCGTGGTGAGTAGTGAGAGTCGTGTAGGGCGTGGTCCAGGTTGACAGGCGTGGGAGAACGGGAGAGGCGTGGTGAGAGGCGTGTAAGGCCGTGGGAAGATGTTAAAGGGCGTGGGTGAGAGCCTCGTAGGGCGTGGAGTAACGGTACACGCCCAGGATGTCATGTTAGTGAATATATTAACCTGAGTCTCCAAGGGTTGGTCTTCCTACTTCCCCCTCTCCCTATCTCCCCCCTTCCTACCTCACCCTCTCCCTATCTCCCCCCTTCCTACCTCCCACCTCCCTCCCCCTCTTTCAGCCCCACTCACCCCTCTCCTCCCCACCCCTCACCTTAGCGCCCCAGTAAAGCTGGTCGGTCTCGTATGACCCTTCCTCACCCCAAAATTCCTCGGGCAGGCTTGACCACCGGTGGAGGAAGGGGCTCTCATGGGGGGGGGGGGGGGGAGAGGAAAGAAGTGAAGAACAAGAAGAAAGAAAAAAGTGGAGGAAAGGAAGAAAGAGATTAGAGAGGAATAGGGAAAAAAATAAGACAACAATGGAAGAAAGACAAAGAGAATAGAATGAGGAAGAAGTATAATGAAAAAAAAAACAGAACAAACAGAAAAAAACACCGTAATTGTTGAGAAGGTAAAACGACACACACACAATAGCTCTCCGTATCAAGTGTAATTTTTTTACAGTTATTTTTTTATCAAATTCAAAAATAAAATAAAATAAAATAAACATGTAACTATAAACAGTACCTTATCCTGTGTGTGTGTGTGTGTGTGTGTGTGTGTGTTTTGTAGGAAAAAATAAATATGTATTAAAAAGTAAATTAATGATGTGGTAATTTTTTTATACAGTAAATATTTTTCACGTGAACTATCTTGTCGGATTATTTAAAATTTTGTTGACGATGCAAATGAAGAGAGAGAGAGAGAGAGAGAGAGAGAGAGAGAGAGAGAGAGAGAGAGAGAGAGAGAGAGAGAGAGAGAGAGATTTATTATTTCCTTCATTCTTTTATTATTTTGTTTGCTTTACATTAAATTTTTTCCCCTTCCTTTTCCTTTCTCTCTGTCTCCCGGTTATCTACGTCGTATCCTCTCTCTCCTTCCCCCCCCCCTCCCCCCCAACAACCAAAATAACTCGGGTAGATAAAAAACAAAACACCATCGCTCCCTCCACATGTTAACGCTGCAGCCTTAAAACACCCCCCCCCCCTCCCAGCGGCTCTCACCAAGGTCACGGAAGGTCAGTGTTCGCTAAGAGAGGTCAAGGAGGGGGGGGGGGGTGTTCGCTAAGAGAGGTCAAGGGGGGTGTTCGCTAAGAGAGGTCAAGGGGGGGTGTTCGCTAAGAGAGGTTAGGGAGGGGGGTGTTCGCTAGAGGTAGGAGGGGTCGAAGGAGGGGGGCGTGTTCGCTTAGAGAGGTTAGGGAGGGGGGGTGTTCGCTAAGAGAGGTTAAGGAGGGGGGTGTTCGCTAAGAGAGGTCAAGGAGGGGGGTGTTCGCTAAGAGAGGTTAGGGAGGGGGGGTGTTCGCTAAGAGAGGTCAAGGGGGGGTGTTCGCTAAGAGAGGTCAGTGGGAAGATCAGTGTTCGCTTAGAGGGGGGACACACACACACACACACACACACACACACACACACACACACACACACACACACACCTTTAATACATACATACACTAATCCCATTCAGAACTACTGGTTAAGAGTGTGTGTGTGTGTGTGTGTGAGACTGATAAGGGCATATCTTCACTATCAGGTCATTTTCTGATGGGCGCCAATCAACAGTGCCACTCAACTCCAGAATGGCACACAGGGAGGGGAGGTAAAATTCCGACGGGCAGTTTATTTTTATCCCTGGACAAATATATCTCTCTGTCGATGTTATACTGACCGGACAGAATCTCACTGGACAATTAATAGGTGGACAAAATAGCTCAGTGTCGATATTATGGTCTCTCTCTGTGTCTCCCACGACCCTCTTCTCTCTCTCTCTCACCTTATCTCTCTATATCTCTCGAGGGGTGTGAGATAAGCCAGTGTTTATGGGTTGGTAAAGGCTTCAGTGAATACGTTTATGTTGCCTTAATGGAGACTCATGACTCGTGCACACAAGCAAATACACACACACACACACACACACACTCGTATACAAATCCAACATGTATACCTATGTTCATGTGTACATATATATATGGTAAATTAATACAACCACAACAACAACTATCATAACAACCACAACAACCACCATTACCAACTCTCATATCCTGGTCGTTGCCTCTTGTCCACTACCACCAGCAGTAGTCGTGACGTCAGTGCCATGGTGCCACATCCTTGACTTTACATACCTGAAGGATAAGAAAAGTGCGTTAGATATTTATGTTGAGAGATGTGGCAGCAGCGTCCCCGACCCACTTAACATTACTCACTGATAACAAAGGAAATAACTCTTGAGAATTTAATCATGAAATATTGTTTAATCGATAATAACAACGATACACAGGTGAACTATTATGAACAAAGGTGAACACACAGGTGGGCAAAAATGAACACAATTGAACGTACAGTAGGTGAACTGATATGAATAAAGGTAAACACGGGTGAACTAAATAGGAACAAATATGAACACAGGTACACATAAGTGAACCAATTTGAACAAAGTTGAACACAGCAAATAAGAGCAAAAGCAAACACAGCAATTTGAACAAAGGGGGAGGGGGCGAAGGCAGGCGGAGGGGGGGGGGGGCGAAGGCAGGCGGAGGGGGGATGCATTTACTGTAAAACTGAATTAAACCTAAAACCTATGAGTGGGCGTGAGGTGAGCTGCAGTGAGGGAGAGAGGGACGGAGAGAGAGGGAGGGAGAGAGGGGGGGGAGGGAGAGAGTGGGGACGGGGGAGATGGAAGGGGGTACACCATACATCA
The DNA here is from genome assembly GCA_958450375.1 of Homarus gammarus. Lineage (NCBI taxonomy): Eukaryota > Metazoa > Arthropoda > Malacostraca > Decapoda > Nephropidae > Homarus > Homarus gammarus. The sequence continues at coordinate 2,445,972 of CAUDMG010002327.1, read as the reverse complement.
CCTTAGAGTGCCAGACCAGAACCCTTCACTCTATATAAATACACCTACCCCTCCCTTCCCTCCCTCCACTCCCTTCCCTCCCTCCTCTCCCTCCTCTCCCTTACCAAAAACACCTCCCTCTAATACCCTCCACCTGCACACACACACACACACACACACACACACACACACCTGTTGTCAGCTGATCTCAAGGTTGTGTCTACACTTACTGTTATTACGGCTATCTGTCTATCTGTCTGTACCATCTGTCAGTACCATCTGTCTGTCTCCACCAACCTTTGTACCCGTGTTGAGTGTACCCCGACCTGTTACCCTCCTACCCTATTACACCCCCTACACCCAACACCTAGCTCTATAGTACACCTTAGTATAACCGCCCCCAATACTAGAGGGGTAACTTCCTTTATTAACACAACACAAATGGTAGGGTTAGGTTACCTTTGATTAAGGTAGGGTGGGGTGGGGTGGGGTTGGGTAGGGTGGGGTGTGGGTGGGGTGGGGTTGGGTGGGGTGGGGTGGGGTGGGGTTGGGTAGGTTTACCATGAGTGATTAATTAGCAAATGAAATAAATATAAACACAGACAAATTCCAAGACAGTGTGAGTGTGTACCGAGTCCCACCTCTACCCTCATCAACCTGCTCCTGTAGGTGGTAGAGCCTGGAGGCGTATCACAGGTAGACTAGACTCGTCCCGTACCCAATCGTAGGAGTACGTGGAAGCCGGCCATACCAAGAGTCCACATCTTCAATAATTCGTAAGTTAATATTTTTACCTTTACGAGTGATACGAGATATGCAAGTTAGTTACGGTACGGTAGTTGGGATGAAATAGCAATGTTTTATTGGTTATTATTATCTGGTCAGGTTAGGTTAGGTTAGTATTTTAAGTGGGTTTTGGGAAGGTGGTTTCTTAATGTGGATAGACTAGGGGGGGTGAGGTGGGGATGAGGGGGTGAGGAGGGGGTGGGGGTGAGGAAGGGGTGGGGGTGAGGAAGGGGTGGGGGTGAGGAAGGGGTGGGGGTGAGGAGGGGGTGAGGGTGAGGAAGAAAGGGGTGAGGGTGAGGAAGAAAGGGGTGGGGGTGAGGAAGAAAGGGGTGGGGGTGAGGAAGAAAGGGGTGGGGGTGAGGAAGAGGTGGGGGTGCGTGGGGGTGATTAACGTAGGAGTTCATTTGAGAATTCGGTTTTTATGTCGTAGTTTTAAGCGAGTCAGTTTGATATACGGTTTTCTTGTCTTCAAACACACACACACACACACACACACGATCCCCTTGACGGTGTCTGGTACGATTGACGAGGAGAAGAGGGTCTGTCTGGTCTCTGAAGTGAGTTTACCAGGGGTTGACGTGGGCGGAGTCTGGTTGATGTGGGTAGTCTTTCGGGGGGTTTAAGGTGGGGGGTTGAGGTGGGGGTGGGGGTTGAGGTGGGGGTGGGGGGTTAAGGTGGGGGTGGGGGGTTAAGGTGGGGGTGGGGGGTTAAGGTGGGGGTGGGGGGTTAAGGTGGGGGTGGGGGGTTAAGGTGGGGGTGGGGGGTTGAGGTGGGGGTGGGGAGAACTTCTTTTGGGGAGTTAACGGGGGGACGGGGGGTTCGTGGAGGTTGATGTAGTAGGAGAGAATCAGATGGTAGGGTTGACGTGGGGGGGCGGGGGGGGTGGGGCGGGGGGGCATCTTACATATTTCTGGTGGAGAGTTGGAAGGACAAGTTGGTGAAGTTGTTGGGGGAGAATTGCCGCAGTTGAAGTGGTGAGGGAGGGAGAGAGGGGGGGAGGGAGGGAGGGAAGGAGGGGAGAGGGAGGGAGGGAAGAATCCATCAGGTTGAAAGGTACATTCTATCGACGAGGGGTGAAGGAGGAGGACATCTAAGAGCATTACAGAGTGAGGGAGGGAAGGAGAGGGAGGGAGGGAGGGGGGTTGGGGAGGGACGTGTGGAAAAGGAGAGAGAGAGAGAGGTAAAGGAAGAAGGGAAGGGGAAGAAGGGACATAGGGAGGGAAGGAGGGAAAGGGAAAGAAAGAAGGCAAAGAAGCAACGAAAGGAGGAACGTAATGGAAGGAGGAAAAGAAGGAAAAGTAGAATGGGAGGGAGGGAGGGAGGGGGACGAAACAAGGGGAAGGGAGAAGAGAGCGGGAGAGGGAGGGGGTTGGGTGCGTGTCAAAGTGTCCCTCCCAAATTACAGGTGGTAAGGAACCTGGCGAGAGTACCTGGCTAGAGTACCTGGCGCTGACCTGCAGGTAGCCTCGGGGTCCTCCTCGACTGTCTCTGATCAACCCGACTGTTGCTGCTTGGTGTGGTGGGAGTAGTGGGGTGGGGGTAGTGGGGTGGGGGTAGGGGGGTGGGGTTAGTGGTAAGGGGTAGTGGTAAGGGGTAGTGGTGGGGGTAGTGGTGGGGGTCGTGGTGGGGGGTCGTGGTGGGGGGTGGGGGTCGTGGTGGGGAGTGGGGGTCGTGGTGGGGGGGGTGGGGGTCGTGGTGGGGGTCGTGGTGGGGGTGGGGGTCGTGGTGGGGGTCGGGGTGGGGGTGGGGGTAGGGGTGGGGGTAGGGGTGGGGGGTGAGGGTAGTGGTCGGGGGGTGGGAGTAGTGGGGTGGGAGGTAGTGGTGGGGGTAGTGGCGGGGGTAGTGGTGGGAGTAATGGGGGTGTGGTGGGGCGAGGATAAGAGGAGGGATTTGGAGATGCCATGAGGAAGAGGAGGAGGAAGAAGAGGAAGAGTAGAAAGAGGAAGAGGAAGGTCCACCATTTTCAGTTTAATCTGGTTCACTTTTAACGTCAAGATGTGATACCTGACCACATACCACACCCCTTATCTTGACCCCTTACCCCTTATCCTGACCCCTCATTCCCTCCCCTTCCCCACCTCACCCCTCACTCCCCTTGCCCTTCTTTCTTGCCGTCCAATTCTCGCCTCTTTATTCTCTTCCCTGTCCAGTTTTTCGTCTCTTTCTCTCTAATCTTCCTCCACCTCTCGCCCCTCCATCATCTTCTGTCTCTTTGCGTCATCTTCTGTCTCTCCTCCACCTCCCTGTTCTCTCTCCCATCTCCCTCTTCTCATTTTCCTTTCCTCTCAACTTCTCTGCTTTCCCTCTCACCCCTCTCCCTTCCCTCTCACTTCTTTCCCATCTCTCTCCCAATCCTCTCCCTTTCCTTCTCACCCGTTTCCCGTCCTTCTCCCCCTTTCCATTCTCTCTCACCTCTCTCCCTTCCCTCTCACCCCTCTCCCTTCCATCGTACTCCTCTCCGTTCCCTCTCCCCGGCGTTCACCCCGTCACCGCCACCCGACTTTTTACCCGGCAGGTAATTACCCGCCATTACCTGTCTTGCCCCCTTTCTTGTAGCAACGTCACATTAATTCTAAATTTGATCCGCCGCCTCGCTCCTCCGGGCGGGTGATCCACTGAGGCTGATCCATAGGGGGTGAGGGAAGAAAGGGATCCATGGGGGGTGAGGGATGGGGGAGAATGATCCACTGGGGTGAGGAGATTGATCCAAGGGGGTGAAGGATGGGGGAGAATAATCTACTGGGGTGAGGAGATTGATCCAGTATGATCCACCCTCCTCCTCCACACCCCCTACCACGCCACCCTCCTCCCCACGCCCCCTCCCACCCTCGTCGCGTTTTCTATGTACGTCCCCCGTGTTTTTCAGCAGACAGGTAAAGTTTGAACGTGTACAAGGTTGAGGCTGGCTGGGACGGCTGCCAACACCTGATAAGCCTTTCACTCACCTAAAATAAACTCGTTTTAACCCTTTGATGACGATGATTTAACCCTTTGATGACGATGATTTAACCCTTTGATGACGATGATTTAACCCTTTCACGACGATGATTTAACCCTTTGATGACGATGATTTAACCCTTTGATGACGATGATTTAACCCTTTGATGACGATGATTTAACCCTTTGATGACGATGTTTTAACCCTTTGATGACGATGATTTAACCCTTTCACGACGATGATTTAACCCTTTGATGACGATGTTTTAACCCTTTGATAACGATGATTTAACCCTTTGATGACGATGTTTTAACCCTTTCACGACGATGTTTTAACCCTTTGATGACGATGATTTAACCCTTTCACGACGATGATTTAACCCTTTGATGACGATGTTTTAACCCTTTGATGACGATGATTTAACCCTTTGATGACGATGATTTAACCCTTTCACGACGATGATTTAACCCTTTGATGACGATGATTTAACCCTTTGATGACGATGATTTAACCCTTTCACGACGATGATTTAACCCTTTGATGACGATGATTTAACCCTTTCACGACGATGATTTAACCCTTTGATGACGATGATTTAACCCTTTCACGACGATGATTTAACCCTTTGATGACGATGATTTAACCCTTTGATGACGATGATTTAACCCTTTCACGACGATGATTTAACCCTTTGATGACGATGATTTAACCCTTTGATGACGATGATTTAACCCTTTCACGACGATGATTTAACCCTTTGATGACGATGATTTAACCCTTTGATGACGATGATTTAACCCTTTCACGACGATGATTTAACCCTTTGATGACGATGATTTAACCCTTTGATGACGATGATTTAACCCTTTGATGACGATGATTTAACCCTTTGATGACGATGATTTAACCCTTTGATGACGATGATTTAACCCTTTCACGACGATGATTTAACCCTTTGATGACGATGATTTAACCCTTTGATGACGATGTTTTAACCCTTTCACGACGATGATTTAACCCTTTGATAACGATGATTTAACCCTTTGACGACGATATAATTTAACCCTTTACACAGCTGTAACTATAAACTAGCCGCGTGAGTTAACCATCTACTCAAACCAGCTCACTTTAACTGATACAAAACCATAAGTGTTAAAGGTTTATGGCTACGTTAATCTGACCTGTAACTTCCACTAGTATTTCCTCCCTCTTAACTAGACGTACAAGACCTCAACTACACTGCCCCACTTAACTTTCCAATCTACAAAGATCGCATTAATCTTAACTTAATCTCCCTACTTACTTTAACCTAGGTTTAATTTTCCTTTTAACTTGGGTTTAATTTTCCTTTTAATTTAGGTTTAATTTTCCTTTTAACTTGGGTTTAATTTTACCTTTAATTTAGGTTTAATCGTCCCTTTAAATATTCCAGTCCTCTTTACAACCTCCCCTACCCCCCACAACCCTCCCCCTCACACCCTTCCCCTCTCTCCACAACTTCCATCACCCCCACTCCCTCCACAACCCCCATCTCCACCCTCATAACCTTTCCCACAGTCTCCACAACTTCCCCCACTCTCTCCACAACCTCCCTCACTTTCCACAACCTCCCTCACTCTCCACCTTCACAACCTCCACCACATCCAACCCCAACTCCCTCCTTCACCACCTCCTTCAGGATAGGATATAGTCTCAGAAGAACCTCACAGGGGAAGTACCACCTACCCCGGGGGGCGGCCATGACAAGACCTGGTCATAAGCAACACCTCATTTACATAACCCAATATTAGCTGTCTTGTTCCTCCCGCTGTTGCTGCTACTACTACATGGTTCCCGCCCGCCCATCCGCCAGCCAGCCAACCCGCCCGCCCGCCCGTCAACCCGCCCGTCAACCCTACAGCCCACCCGTCAACCCGCCCGTCAACCCGTTCATCCGTCAACCAACAGCCAGCCTTCCACGTCTTTTCATTTTACATTTATAAGTTAGCTTCCCCTCACGTGTCTTCTTTCGTCACTTCCATTATTTCGTTTTCGTTGTACCTTTAAAATTATCTTCTTCGTTATTTTGTCTTTGTTTTTAGTCTCCATTTTTTTTTTTTACGTTTTTTGGGTCATTTATATTATTTTTATCTACATTATCTCTTCTCGTCTTCTCTCTCTCATAACCTTCCAGTTTCTCTCACAATTTGACCTAAAATATCTATCACATTATCACTAAACTATAATCTTACACATATAAGATAACGTAAAGATAACATAAGAGTTTAAGATAACATTAATAACTTGAGACTAAAACACAGACTGAATAGAGTAATTAAGATTTTACCAAGTCTATATAAGGTCTAATGATGTAGTTTTGGTAGTTAGAGGAGAAGGGATAAACTATGCGTGAGAGAGAGAGAGAGAGAGAGAGAGAGAGAGAGAGAGAGAGAGAGAGAGAGAGAGAGAGAGAGAAATAATACAAGGAATGGAACAACAAAAACAATAAAGAGAATGGCCGTAAGAAGCAACAAGAAGACCAAATAGAGAGAGAGACGAGAAAAAAATAATTGCAATAAAAAAAAACTTGGAACAGCATAACGGGATATACAGAACAGCAAAAAAGTCAATAACAGCAAAAACAAGTCAACAACAGCACTAAGAATCACACACACACACACACACGTACGTTATTTATAATACTCTTATTTTTGTGATTAAGAATGTTAACGACCCATGTGCAGCCAATTCACCTTAATTAACCCATAATTAAGTCTTATTTTCTAACACAGACGCCATGACAACTATCACAATACCACTAAAGATGTTCGTAATATTTATCGTCGTCTCTGAGGGAAGATGACGTCGGCGGCCTCTCTCGACTGTCATGTGTTTTGGCGGGAGGTCAGGCACATCCCCGACAGTGTTTTGTTTTGGCGCGCACGTCATGTAAACAAACCAGCAACGCCCGCTTACGCCCCCCTGCCGCTGTGTGGCGCCAACCAGACCCTGACCCCAAACAGCCACCACCCAACCCCCCTTCCTTCCTCCCTCACCCCTCCTACGCACACGACACTCCCATTACGTACACCTATACACACAAGGATACACCACCGCCGCTTACACCTACCCTATGTACACGTCTTCCCTACACACATTACATACACACATTATAAAAACTTACACATACTACGTACACGCCATAACCTACACCTACGAGCCTTCCATATACTCAGAAGCGTTTACAGCGCCCAACAGGGAAGCATGCTAAGTTAATGCTTGCCTTAATGTCTCATGAGTTAAGGGCGTAGAAGCCTGAAGAGTCAGTGGTTTATGTCAAGTTATTGGAAGCTCCAACAACTTGTCCCTGAATACGAATTCGCAACTTTCGATTTACAACAGATACCTACTTTAGTGCTAGGTGAACAGGGACTAATGGGAGCTAGGAAGTATGTCCAAACAACTTCCACCGGCCCGGGAATCGAACCCGTGACATCTCGCTTGCGAAGACAAGTATACTCACTATGTACACTCACCACGCTGTGTACACCCCTCACGCCGTGTACACCTCCCACACATTCATTTATGCGACGCTCCGCCAACACACACACGCGTAATAATGCAGGAGATTCACTCACACGCTCCACTTATCGCACCATCAACACGTGACCCACTACCATGACACTTGTGAGCACGCGCACGCACGCGCGCACACAGCCATACAAACAAACACACATACACAGACATCTCTACAAACAAATATACTCAAGAGATCCCTATAAACAAACACACATACACACATCCTTCCCAAAACTGACGCCCACACAATAACTAGGGACCCCCCCCCCCCCCCACCACACTATACACAGGTACCTGGAAATGTATTCAAAACATCAGATTCCAATAAAGTTACTCAGACCATGTGACTGGAAGCTCTTTGTAAAGCCTTATTCCAATCCAAACTTATTCCCTTCATCGCCAGTGTTCCCGCCAAACTTGTGACCGCCAACGCCGCGATATTTTTTTTTTACCGCCAACTTCCTCCTCAACACAGAGTGACATTTTTCTTTCGGTGTTGCGTCTTTTGTAAGCACTTGTCCGGACCGCAGTTTTCACTTCCTCTGACAGCCAGCTCTCAGTTATGAACTTTTTTTTTCAGGAAGATGATGATGGTGGTGGTGGTGGTGGTGGTGGTAGGGTTTTGGAAAAGCTCGAAATTTTTGACAGTGATAAGTTCGTCTTTGGAGGGGGGGGGGGGGGGAGTTCCTGAGGGAGAGAGAAATAAGACGTGACAGAGCGAGTTGTCATATTCACGACTGCTCTTGACCCCAACTTCCCCCTCAGGTGAAAAAAGAAAAAGGAAAAAAGAAACGAATTTTCAACTTGATTTCTGAAGGTTCCTGATAGTAAAGTCTGGGTCTCTCTCTCTCTCTCTCTCTCCTGCAGGCTGTCCCAACATAACTCGTGGCAGGTTCAGTAATCATTTTTGACAAGTGTCCACAACTTTTCGTTTTTAAAAAGATATATTTTGAAGTTTTGAATTCGTCAGGATTTGTTTTTGTTTTACTTTGGATTCACGTCTACACAAACGTCATTTTTTTTTTGCCCTTAAAGAAACCTGTTGTTGTTTACATTGGATTCCACTTCAAAAGAGAACCACAATGAATTAGGGGTAGAAATCGTACTCTAGGGAAGGCATCGTACTCTGGTGGTAGGAATCGTACTCATGAGGCTGCTATCGTACTCTATATGTCATACCCGTTATCTTACTCTACTTGTGAGCACTTCAAAGAGATAACACACATGCCCTCAGAGTAATCATAATAACCCTACTGTAATCATATAACCCAACCAAGATGTAGGTGATAACAGGTGATATTTTACCTTTAATAACCAAATATAACCCCGACATTAATTGCCTCTGTTATCATGGCTATTCTAACTAATCCTACGTTATATTCCTGGTATCCTTCGCATTTAAGTCAATCTATTCTATAAGGATAACAAAAGCTTCCATGGATAACTGTTAATCATTGGTAATCCTAAAAGTTGGTGTTATTTTTCTGATTTTGTGAGGGAGGGGAGGAAGGGGGGAGATAATGGATGGGGAGGGTAGGGGGGGAGGAGGATGGGGAGGGAAGGGGGAGAGGATGCAGGGAGGAAGGGGGAGAAAGTGGGAGAGGATGGACGAAGAGGGATGGGGAAGGAAGGTGGAAGGAGGGGAGATAGGGAATGAAGAGAAGGAAAGGGGAGAGAAAGGAAGGAGAAAGATGAAAGAAGGATGGGAAGGAGAGGGAAGGAGAGGGAAGGAAGGGGAAGGAAGAGGGAAGAAGAGGTAAGGAAGATGGAAGAGGATCATCAGCTGCATGTCGAGGGGAGGGAGGGAGGAGGGAGGGGGGGGGGAGGTTTACCAGGTACAAGACAGGTAAAAACTTCTCCTAATTAAGATTTAATTCCCATAAAACCAACTGAAGGTGATTCTGGCTGTACCTCTATCTATCTATCTACCAACTATCTATTTATATATCCATTTCTATTTATATGTGTGTGTGTGTGTGTGTGTGTGTGTGTGTCAATTACAGACTATAACCCCCCGAGACGCTGTTATCTTCGTGACTAACACACACACACACACACACACACACACGGGTGATAAAGTTCTTCAATAAATGACTCGAGATTGTGTGACTGACAACAGAATTACATGTTTGAGGATTAGATCGCTTGTGATAAGAGGCTCCGGGTGCCATGACAGTATAGGATCCCATGACATACGATCGGATATCATGACACAGGATCGGGTACCATTGTAAAAGGTTCAGATCCTATTATATGAACTATAAAGGATCGAATCCCCTTAAATAGAATCGAATCCCTTTATATAGAATCGAATCCTCTTACATAAACTCGAATTCATTGATATACTTAGCCAATCCCATTCTAAAGGATCCGTTAAAGGTTCGAATCTCACCAAAAAGGCTCGAAACCTCATTAACACATATACGACTGGAAACCACAACAACAAAGGATTGGATGACATGAAGATTGGGCACCCTAGCTTATCTCACTCGATTGAATATCCTAACACTAACCTAACCCCCCCCCCCCCCAAAGTAGCGTTAAGGTGTTTAATCCATCAGGTGAAATAAGCTGGGGGAGGGGTGGCTAATCTTCATGTGATCGAAAATATCAACAAATACCGGGATGTGACAGTACTTAAGACCCTACCTCACCCCCCACCTCCCCGCCTCCCTTACTTTCACCCCCTCACCTCCACAGAGATAAGGGGGCAGATGAGGGAGATAAGATTGGAGGGCGACGACGTTCCTTACCAATTACTCATTACTACACCTGGTCTGGTTTACCTGGTCTGGTTTACCTGGTCTGGTTTACCTGGTGTAATTGATCAAGTTAATCCTCAACCTTAACTTAACCTAATCTAACCTAACTTAACCTTAATCTTATCTAACCTTAATCTTACCTAAGCTAACCTAACCTATTACAGCAGGAAGGATGATCAATTGACGTCACGGGAGGCGAGAGACCAATGAGGAAGTGACAAGCCCGGATACGTGTGTGTTTTTCCCAGAATCCACCCCACCCCACCCCCCCCCCCCCCCCCCCCACAGCCCCCGGATGGCGTGGATAAGTTTTGAGGGGAAATTTTTCAGCCGAGGGAAAACTTTTACTCCTGAAACACGAATGAATAAGAGGAGGAAATGAAGAGGAGAAGAGGAGGAGGAGGAGGAGGAGGAAGAAGAAGAAGAAGAAGAAGAAGAAGAAGAAATGAAGAATGAGGGGAAAGGGGAGGAGGAATGATAAGTGAAGGAGAAACGGAGAGAAGAGAAGACAAAAATGAGGAGAAGAAGAAAAAGAAGAAGAAGGAGACAGACAAAGAAGAAGGAGAGACAGACAAATAAGACGAAGGAGAAGAGCTAAAGGAGAAGAACTAAAGAAGAAGAAGAAGAGACAAACAAATAAGACGAAGGAGAAGAACTAAAGGAGAAGAAGGAGAAGAAATATGGCCCCCACAGGAGACATAAACACTGAGACGGGCCAAATATCCGACGGCCCCTCATTTGAATAGTAATTAAGAGATAATGAGCCTTATGGAGGGATTATATAAAGGTAAAAATGCCATTCTATCTACAGAAGAGGGAGGGAGGGGGGGGGGCTAGGCACTCAAGAGAAAGAAGAGGGAAAGGGAGGCAAGGAAGAGGAAAGGGGAGGTAGGAGGGGAGGGATAGGAAGGGGGGGAGAGAGAGAGAGAGAGAGAGAGAGAGAGAGAGAGAGAGAGAGAGAGAGAGAGAGAGAGAGAGAGAGAGAGAGAGAGAGAGAAACCCGACTATATTGCATCACACACATATAAAACACGTCATGAACACGTCTCACAATAGCCTCATAACGAGAGAGACAATACGAGTCATGAACCTGTTGCAATAACCTTATAGTAACGAGTCACTCAATGATAACACCAATTGTCGTGACGGTGATAATTGTGACGCAATTTACAGACAGACAGACAGACACAACAGGTACAGGGTAATGTTTACGACTAATCCATAAAATAAATAAAATAAATAAATAAAACGAATATACAGTATACCTGCCACACTCTATCGGCAGGTGGTGATATCGGCAGGTGGTGGTATCGGCAGACGTCAAGACAACCTGCCAGGCCGCCGGGGCTTACCTGAACATGACTCCAGGTCGCCATTGAAGAGGAACTATTCTTGAGACACACACACACACACACACACACACACTGGACAAGCTTTATCTGGTAATTTGGCTAACCTCTTAAGTCTTATAAAAACAACAACAAAACTAAGAACAATGAACAAATAGACAACAAAAACAAAGTGAACAATGAATGACTACAAGGACAACAATTACAAAACAAACACAAGAAACACAATCGTATGACACAAGTTATAAGACAATATAAAACAATGCAAGGACACACACACACACACACACACACACACGGACACACACACACACATGTAACACTCTCCATTACAGCCAGAACACATATCAACACGCACTCCTGTAAAAGACCTTGCGAGTACAGCGAGTTTGTAACGTACGTGTGTGTGTGTGTGTGTGTGATGGGGGTGGGGGGTTATAAATAATGAATTGTGTTATGGTTGAATGGACTCTCCCCCCCTCCCTCCCCCCTTTGCTATGTAACCCCCTCCTTCCCTCACTTGTTTCAACCCCCCTCCTCAATTCCCCTCCATTGCCTGATCTGTAATTCCCCCCTTCAACCCCCCCCGCCCCCCCCGCTGATGACAGGGTGACAATACTGTAATAGCCACGCAACACAGCTCCCCCTTCCCCTTCCTCTCTTCCCCCTTCTCTTTTCCCCCTCCCTCTCTTACCCCCCCTCCTCCTCCTCCCCCTAAGAAAAATATTTATTTTATAATATTAGTCAGAAAAAAACCAAAAGGTGAATCATGATAAAACTAAGATAAAATATAGATAAATTAACGCAAAGTATAATTAGAAAATGCAAAGAAAAACGAATCTTTACAAATGAAAAAAACAAAAATTCGTATTATGAGAAAAACCAAAGTTAAAAAAATATCACATACACTTGAAAAAAAAAAAATAAAAATTAAAAAATAAATCTTAATGTATTGAAATTCTAATAAAAGAGAGAGAGAAAATTTCAGACTAAAGTTATTACAAATTATTACATAAAATATTAAGACGGAATTTCAGTTTTTTTTTTTTTACAGTAACGTGACCTGAATCTTGAGGGGGGGGGGGGGGGAGGGGGTGTAATTACTGTAGCCTTTTTCAGGTGAGAGGAATGTATATACAGTATGAATGATTAGACGAAATGAAAGAATTAATGACTTGTGTAGACTTATGTGAGTTGGTATTAAGGGAGAGGAGGCGGGGGGAGTGGGGAGAAAGGGGGGAGGGGGAGACAGGGGGGAGGGAGAAGAGGTGAGGGAAAGAGGGGGGAAGAGAGAGAGAGTTACTCCACCCCAAAATATTGATAAGTCACCTCATTTGAACATTTTCGACAATATATTAACAACAATGTATATGAGCCATTAACTCAGACTTCCATAATTAAAGTTTGGTAAAATATGAAGAAGGTAATTAGAGGGTTAATGATATATCTACCTGGACGACCCCCACGACCAGGTGTATATTATGTCACCTACCTGGACGACCCCCACGACCAGGTGTATATTATGTCACCTACCTGGACGACCCCCACGACCAGGTGTATATTATGTCACCTACCTGGACGACCCCCAAGACCAGGTGTATATGTCATCTACCTGTCTGGCGCTTACCTGTATATGTTATAATATACTGTATACTCTCTCTCTCTCTCTCTCTCTCTCTCTCTCTCTCTCTCTCTGTGGTTACCTCGCCATTAGTCAAATGAAATTCTCCCTCACCTCACCAAAGCCTTCCTTCTCCTCCTCACTCTCCCTCACTCTCACACCCCCCCCCCCCCCCTCCCCCTCTCACCATTACCACGACTTTCATCCACATTTTAAGCACCATTATCACCATCACTCTCTCCCCCTTACACCACCCACGTCAACACCCTCACCCCCCCCGTCAATCCCCTTACCCCCCCCTCCCCGCCAACACCCTCCCTCACTCCCGCGACAAATTTTCTAAGAGAGAACCAACAGATTCGACAGCTCGACACCCAAGGCTTTTGATATGGAAATTTCCGGCCGAGTTGTCGAGGAAGGGGGAGAGGGGGAGGGGGGATGAAATGGTGGAGAAGGAGGAGGGGGTGAGGAAAGTAGAGGAGGAATGAAATGGAGGAAGAAGGGAATGGGGGATGAAATGGGGGGAGGAAAGGGGAGGAGGAATGAAATGGAGGAAGAGGAGGGGGGAAGATAAGAGATGAGGAGGGGGAGGGGGGAGGAGGAGGGATGAAATGAAGGAGGGGGATGAAAGAGGAGGAAGAGAGAAGGAGAGAAATGGAAGAAGAGAAGATGATAAATGGAGGAGGATGAGGAGAGGAGTAAGGGGGAGAAGGGATATGAAGGAAAAGAAAAGAGAAATTTGTATAAAAATGAAGAAAAGTGTAGATGAAGCAAAGAAGAACAACAACAACCACCACCACCATAACTCAATACTACTACCATTCCCGTGAGCCGCATCTGGGAATACTGGAATCCTGGCTGCCAATCTTGGAATCTTGGAACGAAAGCAGAGACTGATACTAACACACTCAGACACTCCTTTGTTGCATTACTGCCTGCCTCCTACCGCAGTTTACCTGGAGTTTACCTGAGTCTACCTGCAGTTTACCTCCGTCCTACCTGAGTCTACCTGCAGTTTACCTCCGTCCTACCTGAGTCTACCTGTCGTTTACCTTTACCTGTAAATGATTTTAAAGGATCCTCTTACCATTGCAAGTCTCCCACACCTCACCACCCTCCCCCACTCATCTCCCACCCTCCCCCACTCATCTCCCACTCCTCACCACCCTCTCCCACCACAGGGGTCAGAGTGGCAAAAATAAGTGTTGATAAAATAGTGAAGAGAGAGAGAAGAGGGAGGAGGAAGAGGGGAGAGGAGGGGTGAGAGGAGGAGGAAGAGGGAGAGGGGGTGGAGGAGGAAGGGGAGATAGAGGAGGGAGAGGGGGAAGAGGAGGAAGAGGGGGAGGAGGACTAACCACCCAGCATCTCCACTCAGATAATTACTGATGATGACCCTTAAGGCGCTGCCACCACTACCACCATCCCTGGCACCACTACTACCACCATCCCTGTCACCACTACTACCACCATCCCTGTCACCACTACTACCACCATCCTTGCCACCACTACTACCACCATCCTTGCCACCCCTACCACCACCACCACAACTACCAGCATCATTCTCACAATCACCACAACAATTACACAAGGAGGGTAAATTAAAACCTGTGATTGGTCAGGCGATAAACAACAACAACACCCGGAGATGAGCTATGATTGGTCAGGAGGTGAAGGCTAAACACGACAATGAACTGTGATTGGTCAAGAGGTGAAGGGCAATGCAGAGCTAAGGGCTGTGATTGGTCACGGGTATTGTGATGCTGAAACCGATATCTGGTAAGAAAATTGATAAAAGAGGAAGAAGAGAAAATTGATAAAAAAGGAATAAGAGAAAATTGATAAAAGAGGAATAAGAGAAAATTGATAAAAGAGGAATAAAGGAAAATTGATAAAAGATGAATAAGAGAAAATTCATAAAAGTGGAATAAGAGACATTTGATAAAAGAGGAATAAGAAAAAAATGATAAAAGTGGAACAAGAGAAATTTGATGAAAGATGAATAAAAAATTGATAAAAAGGAAGAAGAGAAAAGCACTAAAAAGAGCCAAAGGAGAGACGGTGGAAATAATACAGAATTTACGACTCGTATCAGAAGCTGCCGTCATCTTTTACGAACTTAATTACTGCCTGGCAACCCTCGGGGCTCCTCACCGCCAACGACGTGTGGAGGAAGAGGAAGGAGAGGAAGAGGGGGGAATGAGGGGGAAGAGGGGAGAGGAGGAGGAAGGAGGAAAACGAAGAGAAGGAGATGGAAGAGGAAGAGGGGGAAGAAGGAAAAGGAAGAAGGGGAGGAGAAGGAAGAGAATAAGTAGAAGGAAGAAAAAAAGAGGTATTGGAGAGAGAGAGAGAGAGATAATAACGAAAATGAATAAAAAAGAAGATAATTAATAAGAAGAATCAGAAGAAAAAGATTAAAGAAAAACAGAAACACAAAAAAATAAAAAAAAATAAAGACTTAACACATCGACATTAACAAGCATCTCACCTTACGCCACCTCACCTCACCTCACTTCATCTCACCATCTACCTGAACGAGAAGTAATTAGTCCCCATAATATAATAGTCTGGGTTACTAAGAGGGAGGAGACGCCGTTTTCTTTGATATATATAATTCGCCACTCGTGTCTTCAACAGCATTTTCAGAGGGTCTTGGGTTGAGTAATATTTTCCCGTATGGTGTAATATTTTCCCGTAAGGTGTATTATTTTCCCGTATGGTGTATTATTTTCCCGTATGGTGTATTATTTTCCCGTATGGTGTAATTTTTTCCCGTAAGGTGTAATATTTTCCCGTAAGGTGTAATATTTTCCCGTAAGGTGTACTATTTTCCCGCCCTCTTACACCTCAAGGGTGAAAAGAACCAATTTTGTGACATCACACTCGAGGAAGCAAGGTACAAATTCTCCAAAGCTCCCTTAAGTTAAGTTATGGTTAAGTTAGATTTAAGTTAGGTTAGATTACCGTTAACTCAGGTTAGGGTGATTAATCTTCAGGTGAAAAAAGCTGGAGAGTCTAATCTTCAGGTGATCCAATTAACCTCGCCCCCAGGTGATGTGAAACGCCCTCTACCTGCCTCACCTTAAGACACAAAACACTAAGGTTCCTAAGTTAAGATTCTCCAGTCACAACTAAGGTAAGAGCTTATTTATCTACCCGTGTTACCTTTACCTACAGGACCAGAAGATGTTAGGTTAATATTTATGTCTTAATTACAGGTAACATTTACATATATGTATACACCTGAGTTAGGGATAAGAACAGGTGTACAACTCTTAATTAAAAACATAACACTTTCCCCTCTCTGTTTGTCTCTCTATTCTCCCTCCCCCTTGTCTTGCCACCTCCTCCCTGCGGTCGAGTGGGGGGAGGTTAGTGAGGGGGGGGAGAGGAGGCTAGTGGGGGAGTAAGAGGGGGAGAGTTGTGTGAGAGTGTAAGGGAAGGAGGATAGTAGGGGGAGTTAAAGGGGAGGGTTGGGGAGGAGACTGGTGGGGGAGTTGTAAGGCGAGGAGAGGCAGGGGGGAGAAGGAGGGAGAGGGGGAGTTAAAGGGGAGGGTTGGGGAGGAGGCTGGTGGGGGAGTTGTAAGGCGAGGAGAGGCAGGGGGGAGAAGGAGGGAGAGGGGGAGAACGGCCAGCCAGCCACCCACGACGCCCACTTGCAGCACCACATCACCTGCAGGAAGTTAATTTCACGTTCTTCTTCCCCAGCAGGAGAAAGAAAACTCCGGGGAACCTGCGTCTTATGACCAAGGATGCTGTTACTACCCACGTCCTACCACACTACAAAGGAGGGGGTGGGGAGGGGAGGGAAGGGGTGGGGAGACAGAGGGAAGGGGTGGGGAGAACATATTTGTGGTTTTGCTTCTTCTGGGAATAGAGGGAAGGGAGGTAGGGGGGTATGGGTGGGAATGGGAGGTTAGGGAAGGGGAGGGTGTGTATTTGGCAAGAAGGGTAGGGAACGTTGTGTAAGGTATGGGGGCGAGGTGCTGTCGGTGGCAGTGAGATACTTGACTATATGGAGGGGGAAGGGTGAGGGAGAGGAGGTGGTGAGGTAAAGGGAGGTGAGAGGGAGAGAAGGGGGGAGAGGGAGGTGAGAGGGATGGTTGTGAGCAGGTGATGGGAAGGAGCGAGGGGGAGGAGGAGGGAAATGGTTGTTGGAACTTGAGGAGGAGGAGGATTGTTTTGTGTGGGTGGAGGAAGGGTAGAGGGAGGGGGTAAGGCTGAGTGGAGGGGATGAGGAGGAGGTGAGGCTGGGTGGGGAGGAGGAGGGAGCAGGAGGAGGTGAGGTTAGGTGGGGAGGAGGAGGAGGGGGAAGAAGGAGGGAGCAGGAGGAGGTGAGGCTGGGTGGGGAGGAGGAGGGGGAGCAGGAGGAGGTGAGGCTGGGTGGGGAGGAAGAGGGGGGGAGCAGGAGAAGGTGAGGCTGGGTGGGGTGAGGAGGATAATTATTGTTTTGAGAGAGTGGTGGGAGGATGTAGGAGAGGGGGAGGGGGGGAGATAAGGTGACTCCCTCCTACACTCCCCAATGGGCCTCGTGTATGTGTGCGGGGGTGTGGGGGGGGGGGTGTGAGACACATAATTACCTTTTCCCTACGCAGGTGTGCCCAGGTAATTACAGGTTAATGAGGGGCGGCAGTTAGCGTTGTAATGTTACACTCTCAAGTTGGGGCTGATTGTGAGAACCTAACTCCCCCCCTACCCTCTCTGACGACCCTCCCCCTCCCCCTTCTAACGACCCTCCCCCTCCCTCTTCTGACGACCCCTTCCTCCTCCCCTTCTTGTTATTATTGTTGTCACCAGGTGGAGCGCAATACGAGGAGGATCACACACACACACACACACACACACACACACACACACACACCGCAGGAAACAATAAAAGGATTCGTGACAGTTTCCCCACAAGGGCGCCGGCCGTGGAGGGTGGGGGGGGGGGGGTTGATGGGGTGGGGGGGGGCTCACCACCCCCCTCCCCCTCCCACTGTCTTGCAAGATCAGCCTCCACCTATTACACGCTCAGATGGGAGAGGGGGAATAGGAGGGAGGAGAAGAGAGAGGGGGGGAAACTGGGAGGGAGGAGGAAAGGGAGAGGGGAATGGGAGGGTGGAGAGGGTGAGGAAGGTGAGAGGAGGAAATAGGTGGGGGAGAGAGGTGTCAAGAGGAAATGGGAGGGAGAGGGGGGGGGGGGTGAGGCAGACCTAGCAGCAGGAGGAGCAGCACCATCTCCACTAACAGCAGCAGCAAGATCTATACTATATAAGGTCCTACACAGGCAGCGAGGGGCGGACGGGAAGAAGGGGGGAGAGGGGGAGAAGGGGGGAGAGGGGGAGAGAGAGGGGGAGGGGGAGAGAAGTAAATGGAGGTGGTAAAAAATGGGAGAAGTAGAAAGGGGAGGGAAAGGAAGGAAAGAGAAGAGGGAGGAGGAAAGAGAGGAAGGGGAAGGAGGGGAAGGAAGGAAGGCAGGGAACAAACAACCACAACACAGACAGTAAACACAGTCGGTCAGCTGATGAACAGAATACAATATACAATAACTCTTGAGCGAGAGACCACGACTGTCACGAGGAGGAGGAGAGGGAAGAAGAGGAGGAGGAGAGGGAAAAAGAGGAGGAGAAGAGGGAAGAAGGGATGGAGGAAGGGTGGAATAAAAGAAGAGGAAAGGATGAGGATAACAGAGAATGATAGAACCAAAGGAATGGATTTAAAATGAGAGAGAGAAAGAGAGAGAGAGAGAGTGAGAGATCTATGGAGAAGGGGAATAAGAAATAGGAGATAAATAATAAGGTAAAGGAATGAGAAGAGGAGGGAAGGGAGGAAGAAGAGTGGGAAGAGGAGTTAAGAGGGTGAGGGGGAGAACAAGTAGGGGTTATATAAGGATAGGAGTGAGGGGGAGGAAGGTATTTGGATGGAAGGGAGGAGAGGATAGGTGGTAGGGTGAAGGGGGGAGAGGGGCAGGAGTGATGGATAAGGGGAAGAGGGGCAGGGTAAATGGGTAGGGGTGATGGGGATAGAGGTAGGGGTTAAGGGTAGGGGGAGTGAGGCAGGGGTAAGGGGTAGGGAGATAGTGGCCGGGGGTAGGGGGAGTGAGGCAGGGGCAGGAGGGGGAGCTGGTGACCTTGTGGGCCGCTCCTCGCATCCTAATACCCGGCGCTGCCCTGCCAAGTGGAGAACCCGCGGCGTTCCGAACGATACCCGCCCTCGGGAGGTTCCTGCCGCCCTCAGTCCTCCACACGGGCGGCCACAAGTCTCTACCTGTCTTCCCCAACACCTTTGTGGCTCCAGCTACCCCGTGGGGCTACCCAGAGGCCGCTACACCCCCGGGGAGGCACGTGAGGGAAGCCAACACTACCAGCTGCAACACTCCCAGGGTGTTACCTCGCACCAGCTGTACCCCCCTCCCTCCCTCCCCCCACGACCCCCACCCACGCCAGCTGTACCCCCAACCCTCCCCCTCCACGACCCCCACCCACGCTCACACAAGGTCTTATCTACACCCCCCCTACACACTCACCTCAGAGTATTCATCTACCTCTTCTCTCCTCCTCTATTCTACTCCTCTCATCTCCTCCCCTCTCTCTCTCTCCATTTCGTTCTTCATCTATTATCTACTCTCCTTTCATTCTCCTCTTATCCTCTCTGTTCTTCTCTCCCAGTTACCCCTCACCTTCCCCCCCCCCACCACCTCACTCCTACCCCCTAGCAACAATAACGTCCCACTTGAGTAACTCCCCCTCCCCCCATCAACACCTTATCAATACGCAAAACACACACACACACACACACACACCACTAAAGTCTCTCTCTCTCTCTCCACCAGGTGAGCGGGTCCCCCATCTCATCACACCTGGATCTTACCTGAGCACAGTATCACAGGTAGTTTCCCTCCTCCATCAGGCTATAGTCTCAGGTGTGTATCCTGGTCACAGTTCTTATCCAATCTCCATAAAAAATATTACCTCATTTATTTACCTATAGACAGACAGACGCAGACAGATACATAGAAACAGTTAGATCGACAGACAGACAGACAGACAGACAGACAGATAGATAGATAGATAGACAGACAGTTGAGCCCCAGTCTAACGTATCTAGGTAAAAAATTAATAATGTTCAGTGTAAATGTATTGTCATTGTGTGTGTGTGTGTGTGTGTGTGTGTGCGTGTGTGTGTGTGTGACTCTCTCTACTGCTGTGTGCTTGTGGTAGTTAGAATTATAGTCTGTGTGTAATTATGCTGCCATTTTCGACGTTATGTTTCAGCTGTGGTTTAAATTGGGTAGTTAGTGAGGCCTTGTATCTGTAGTTAAGTGGAAAAGGAAACGTAGGAATCACTTAGTAATCAAGGTCGAGTCTCAAGTGTAGTTTTGACGCCATTTTGAATCTTTCTCACGAGGTTAAGTCATTGTTCTTGCATTTACGAGAAAAAAAAATCCACTTACGATCCTATGAGAATCCAGTAGTCAGGTATTTTCTCGCAGTGTGCACCTGAGCGACCTTATACTGCGCCGCCTCCTCTTACCTGGTGGTGGTACAGGTGAGTCGGGATCATTACCGCACGCACCGCTCAATCAACCTCCCTACCTGCCCATTACCTACCTGCCCTCCCCTCTCCTCCTCCTCCTACCCACCTTAGTTCTGTTTCGTGTGTCGTCGTCGTCTCTCTCTCTCTCTCTCTCTCTCTCTCTCTCTCTCTCTCTCTCTCTCTCTCTCTCTCGCCGGGATAGACAATGCTAAACAACCTTCCAGACTTCAATTAGACCGTACCAGCCTTGATCTTCGTGCTTGCCTGCAACAAGTACTGGGCCACCATGGAGACACAAGCACTAGGTCACCACGCAGGGCCACAAGCAATGGGCCACCTCTACTGGGCCACCATGCAGGAGCCGGATCTGGCCACAATAGCAGATTATACCATGAATTTACTCAGTCGTGATCAAGGATTCTGGGGAAGAACCACGAGGCAATTTTTTAAACAATGATCAACACGATTCGATTCGTCTTGGTGTACTACTTTTCTCCCCCAGTCTGCTCTCTGAGTGGCCGGGGAGTCAGGCTCTGAGTGGCCAGTAAAATCAAGCTCTCTGAGTAGCCAGTAAAATCAAACTCTCTGAGTAGCCAGTAAAATCAAACTCTCTGAGTGGCCAGTAAAATCAAGCTCTCTGAGTGGCCAGTAAAATCAAGCTCTCTGAGTGGCCAGTAAAGTCAAGCTCTCTGAGTGGCCAGTAAAATCAAGCTCTCTGAGTGGCCAGTAAAGTCAAGCTCTCTGAGTGGCCAGTAAGTCAAGCTCTATGAGTGGCCAGTTAGTAAAGCTCACCGCATGTCAACAAACCCTACAGAGGCGCCGTGGGAGGAGGGAGGCATCGTGATCAGCAAGAGTTAACAGGCACTTCTCTCCCGCAGGCAGCCACCACAAGGGCCCCGTCAGAGCAATGAAGGCATCAGCAGCAGCTCTTCCACAGCCTGACGAGTAATCAGCGAATGAGCGAGCAACAGACAGAGGCAATAATTAGCGAGAGGAAGAAAATTGGCCGGGGCAGTGGTGGGGAAAATGGCCGGTAGCAGGGAAGCATATCTAACGACCTGGGAGAGGGAGGGAGGGATGGTGGGATGGGAGGGAAGAGATGGAGGGATGGGGGAGAAAGGGAAGAATGGCTGAGAGAGAGAGAGAGATAATTATAAACCCCCATATTAATTTCTCACTTAACCTCTTAACAACAATTACATACAACACCGTATATATTTACAACATTATCCCGTATACCATGGCTTGCGGTTAAAACAACACGCCCGAGTCTTGTGTTGTGATCTTGGGTGGGCCACCTCATAAGCCTTCCTCTTCACAACAAAGTACAACTCCCATTTCTCAGTGCAGTTAATTCTAGGTTATTATACCGGGTGGCTCCTTAACTCCTGTCTATTATAACAAATGGTGGCTGTACGTGTTGTGATTCATACACACACACACACACAAAGAGGGAGGAGGGAGGAGGTGAACCCCTTGAATTACTCCTCTACTTGAGTCTATTTCGAGGTATAACGTCATCTAAGTGGGAGCCGGACCTCACCCTCCTCAAGACTTGTAAGCTATTACTCGAGCTGCTAAGACTTGACACCAACACTCAAGAGTAAGACTTATAAACACTAGAGCTAAGACTTGACTCATAATACTTGTAGTCCTCGAGTCAGTCAGAGTCAGTCAATCAGTTGGTCTACTATAGTCAGCCGCTCTACACCAGACAGACAGGTATCACAGTCAACACGTCAGTCAATCTAGTCTACAGTCTGCCAACCAATCTATAACCTGTCAGTCTAGCCTAGTCAGTGGAGAGTGTTGGGGGAGACAGGTAGAGGGGGGGTAGACAGGTAGAGTGAGGGGAGGGAGACAGGTGGAGTGAGGGGAAAGACAGGTAGAGTGAGGGGAGGTAGACAGGTAGAGTGAGGGGAGGTAGACAGGTAGAGTGAGGGGGAAGAGACAGGTAGGATGACGGTAGAGATCCATCCCAAACCTCAAGGACCTTACTAAACCTACAACCATCAACCAATCCTACTTGAGCACAGTCTCCCCACTCGACTTTAACCTCCCCCATCACCCCCATTTTAAACTCCCCTCCGTCCCCATAAAACCCCCAAGCTCATTAATTTTTTTCCCAATCCCCAATCAATACTTCCCCTTCTTCCCCCATTATATCTCCCCATCTCCCCACAATAGTCCTGGGGAGCCAATACAATACTATATACACCCCAGCATTATGTCCCCCCCCCCCCACTATCTACCCATACCTCTCCAATCTTCTCCTCTGCCTATTGAGTGGGGTGGGTTGGAGTGGGGTAGGGTGGGGTGGGGTGGGTTGGAGTGGGGTGGGTTGGAGTGGGGTGGGGTGGGGTGGGGGGAGCGAGGCACAGAGGGGGAGGAGAGGAGGAAGAATAGGAAGAGATACAAGCCATAGAACACCTCACCATTGGATCAAATTTAGTGATATTACCTTACACACCTGGGCACTATTTACCTGTGGGGGGGGGGGAGGGGAGAAAGGGGAGGGGGTAGGGAGAAAGTGGAGGCGTGAGGAGGCGTGAGGGGGGGGGGAAGACGTGAGAGGAGGGGGAGAGGGGGGGGAAAGGAATGGCGGAGGGGGAGGGGGGTGAAACCTGTCCTACCCACCACCACTATGCCCATAACGATAACACAACACCTTACCTGGGATAACCTGATGCACGTGCCCATTAGAGAGCCCCTCCTGACGCCTCCTACCTGTGTATAGTGTCCCAGCTAACAGTAGGCAACAGATGGTGGTAACAGACAACAGTAGGCAATAGATGGTGGTAACAGCTAACAGTAGGCAACATATGGTGGTAACAGACAACAGTAGGCAACAGATGGTGATAACAGACAACAGAAAGCAACATATGGTGGTAACAGACAACAGTAAGCAACAGATGGTGGTAACAGACAACAGTAGGCAACAGATGGTGATAACAGACAACAGAAAGCAACATATGGTGGTAACAGACAACAGATGGTGCAACAGACAACAAATAGTGGTGATGGCAGTAGTCGTGGCAATGGCGAGACATAAACGGGAATCCCCAGCCAGGCGGTGATGCCAATTGGCAGTGAACACAACTACCCTCCCCTCTCCTCCCTCTCACCTCTCTCCCTCATGAGTAACTGACAGTTAACAGGTGAGTGGAACTTAGACTGTCATTTGTCTACACTTCACAAGTTTATATATTAAGACATTGGCTATTTAAAGCTTCCAAGGTCCCCTATACACACGTGACCTCATATCACAAGACGCCATTACAAGACATTCATTATCTTCTAGTGTAATGAATGTATCTTTTTATTCATTTTAATTCTTCATTTGGTAGTTATAACCCTGTACAGTATATATATATAAACATTCTTTTCTGTTATTGTCTATTGTTATGATATATTTATTTAATATTTTCTACTCACCGTTCTGTATCATGTGTCTTTCTTACATACATACATACATACATACACGAGATTTATTCACCCATCCTTCAAATGTCCCTCCCTCCCTCCTTCCCTTCCTTCCCCATCTCATTTACCCCCCCCCTCCATCCTTCCTTCCCAGTCCATCCCCCCTCCTCTCGTCCCACCTCACCTACCCCCTCCCCTCCCTCCTTCCTTCCTCCCCTCCACCACATTAGGTCACCTGGCAGTCACAGACGTTTTCACTAAACCTCTAACCCACCAATAAAAATCACTCAAACCTTGTTACTGCCTACGACCCACGAACAGTAACAGGCTGGCGGGTCAGAGGTCACGGCGGGGTCAGAGGTCACGACGGGTCATCTTGGGGCCAACACCCACCTGCAGGAGCCACAAGAAAAACCAGAGGAAAAACGGCAACAAGGAAACAAGATAATGGAAGGTGAAATACAATAGTGGTTTTGACCTGACCTGACCTGACCTAACCTCATTCTTATATAAACAAGATTAGTGTCACTATACTTCAAAAAGCTTCAAGTAATTTTTTATCAAATTCTAAACATCGATAATTTGGACATAATTAAAAAAAAATGTTTGGTTTAATTTCAAATCATTTTGGCTAAATTTTAAAAGTATTTTGTTTTATCACGTCACCGGGTCAAGGCAGAGGGCAGAAAGGGGGAGAAGGCGGTGAGGAAGTAGGTGGGGGGGTAAGGGATGGGGAAGGAAAGGGGGGGATTTTTCTTGCTGGTAAGGGAGTGTGGGGTGAGATGTGAGGGTGGGTGGGTGAGAGGTGAGGGTGGGTGGGTGTAAGGTGAGGGTGGGTGAGAGGTGAAGGAGGGAGGTGTGTGTGTGTGTGACCGCGGTGGCTCACGCAGTATGCCAGGTATGCTCCAGCTAAAGTCATGCTCCATGCCCAGGAACGACCAACATGCCAAGGGCGAGGAGGAGGAGATGGAAGATGAGGAGGAGGAGAAGGAAGAGTAGTAGCAAAAAGAGGAAGAGGTGTAAGAGGAGGATGAGGCGAAGTAGGGAGAGGAAGAAGAGGAAGAAGACATAAAATGAGAATGAAGGTTAGTGTTTGTATTGCCTCTTCCTCCTCTTCTTCCTCCTGCAACTTTTGGTGATTACAGGTGTTATATGAGATGTTGTTCCTTGAATTAAATAAAGGTAAAATCTAGGCAAAAAATTATGGCGCGCGCGCATGTATGTATGTGTGTGTGTGTGTGTGTGTGTGTGTGTACTGTACGCGTCACTTGATTGAATCTCGTGTTGACGGCAGTAAGGAGGCCTAATCCGTCCCGTCCCGTCACACACACACACACGGAAAACACTACAGATAGGAGTCATAAAACGAGAGCTGTGGGTGAAGTAACGATCTTTATGGGGGAGAGGGATGGGGGAGAGGGATGAAGGGGGAGAGAGATGGGGGAGAGGGATGAAGGGGAAGAGGGATGGGGGAGATAAAGAGATAAACAAGGAAGGTTAATACTAATGATCAATAAGAGTGTGTTTGTGGTCTGTAATGACTCTAGTGGTGATTAACGGGTGTGGATAGTTAGTGGAAGACTGAAAGATGGTTCAATAATATGAGATGGATTACGATGGTAAATCTCTCTCTCTCTCTCTCTCTCAATGCTATTAACACTACTAATATATACAGTACACACACACACACACACACACACACACACCTGGACAAGACAGTAAACAAACAACAACTGCGACAAAACAAAACAAAAAAACCCCACGATGAGTTAGCAAGATACTTCAAGACTGGAGGTGGACCGAACCTACAGGGTGGTGCAAGATGAAGACGAGACAGTACACCCAGGGAGGGGAGGGGAGTGACCGAGACGTACTCCAGGTAAAGATGGGAGAGGTGAAGACTAAGACCATTCCAGTTTCCAGGTAATGATGGAAAAGGGGGAGAGGGAGAGGTGGGGAGGGGATGGGGGAGGGGGAAGGGATGAGGGAGGGGAGGGGAGAGGCAAGGGAGTGGCAGGGGAAAGGTGAGAGGGAGGGGAGAGGGAAACAGGAGGAGATGTGGACCAATTTTAAGGGAGCGAGTGGGGGGGGGGGGGAGAGGGGTCACATCCCAACCTTTGCAGGCAGTAAGGCAAGACACCTGAGTCCTTCCTGCCAGCAAGGTCACAACACCTGAGCCACCAGGCCAGGTAACCCCGAGGACAAGGGTGAAGAGTCGTACCATCCAGTGCAGTGGACGGTGTGTGTGTGTGTGTGTGACTTTTCATGTATTTATGTATGTATGTATGTATGTATGTGTCTGCAAGGTATAGGCCATTGTACCGCATACCTCACCTGATTTGTCAGGAGGGGGGGAGGGGGCAGGGAGGAGGAGGAGGAAGAGTGTCCCCCATAGGTGTGTGGGGGGTGGGAGGGGGGCAAAAAACCGGTCAAGGCATTAATTCAGAAGCTGGTAGGAGTGTTGAGGGCAGGTAAGGCGACGCCACCCTTACCCTGCACCGCTACCTACGACCTTATTACCCCCGCTAGCTAGATAATAAAACACACACACACACACACACACACACACACACACACACACACACTATTTACACTGATGCTACTGCTGCCCTCAAGGTGTGTAGGAGGAGGGAGGGAGGAGAAGAGGAGGAATGGTGGTGGAAGGTGAAGAAGGAAGAGGCATAGCATAGGAGTGAATAAATGTTGAAATGGATAGGGAGAAGGAAGGAGAAGGAAGAAGGGAGATAAGGGGGAAGGGAGAAAAGCGTTACAAGGGAGAACATTGTGAGAATTAAGCTTTGTTAGTGAGCCAGTTAAAGGGAGTTAGAGACAGAAGCAGAGAGCCAGTTAATGAGTCAATCAGAGCCAGTTACCTAGTTAAAGAAAGAGAAAGCGGCCGGTTAGAGTCAGTTAGCCCAATTAAAGAGGTAAAGAGAGCCAGTTTGTGAGCCAGTCAGAGCCAGTTAGAGAAGCAGAGAGCCAGTTAATGAGTCAATCAGAGCCATTTTGATATATTCTCACAGCTTTAGTCTGGAGGAGAAAAAACTAAAAATACGACCATTTGAGAATCTATCTTGGTGCAGCATTTTGAGTGAGTGAGTGGACAGATGAGTGAGTAGAGAGGAGAGTAAGGGGACAGGTGAGTGAATGGCAAGGTGAATGAGTGGACAGGCGAGTGAGTGAACAGGTGAGCGAGTGGCCAGGTGAGTAGAGGGACAGGTGAGCGAGTGGCCAGGTGAGTGAGTAGAGCGAAGAGTAAGGGGACAGGTGAGTGAGTAGAAAGGAGAGTAAGGGGACAAGTAAATGGCCAGGTGAGTAAGGGGACAGGTGAGCGAGTGGCCAGGTGAGCGAGTGGCCAGGTGAGTAAAGGGACAGGTGAGCGAGTGGACAGGTGAGTAAGGGGGCAGGTGAGTAAGGCGAGAGGAGAGTAAGGGGACAGGTGAGCCGTGGTTCACCCGAGGGTAGCCTGAGTCTCTCTTCTTTAAGCCTCACCTCCTCATTAAACACACACACAGAGTCTTAAGGCTGTCCTGAGCCTTCACCCTCAGAGGTGTAAGGGTGGAGTAAGGGTGGTGTAAGAGGGGTGTAAGGGGAGTAAGGGGGGGTTTAGGGCGGTGTAAGGGGGGTTTAGGGCGGTGTAAGGGGGGGTTTAGGGCGGTGTAAGGGGGGTTTAGGGGGTGTAAGGGGGGTTTAGGGGGTTGTTACAGGTCATAAGCCTCTCTGTCTGTCTGTGTCGGTCAATGGGGGGGGGGGGGGTTACAGGTCACAGCACCCCCTCCCCCCCCGTCTCTTAACGCTACAATAACAATCAAGTACAGATACAGGTATAATGGACAGGTATACACGTACAGACACACGGACAGGTACAGTATACAGGTACAGGTTGTCCCGTCAACTCCGATGAAGCTTAATTGGATCACAGGTGGGAAATGAAGAGGATAAAAGGAGGAGGAAGAACATAAGAAGGGAAGGAATGGGATAAGAGGAGGAGAGGGATAAGAGGGAGAGAAGAAGGAAGAAGATAAGAGGGGAGGCCGCCCCGTGACATTACCCACTGATCTACCACACCCACCACCCGCTAGCCCACCACACCCACCACCTACAAGCGTCTTTACCTTGTGGGTGTCCGGGTGTATTTATGTCGTGTGGGTGTGTTGGCGTTTAACTCGTGGGCGTGTTTGGCATGACATCTGGTTTGTAGGCGTAGGGGGGGTGCGGTAGTGTGGGCGTGGATCTACCAGACAGAGGGGGGTGGGGGGAGGGAGGGAAAAGGGCGGGGACACACACACTGGGTGGAGCTCCTCAAAGGAATGCAATGTGCAGATGTTTTTGCTACAACACCTTTTTTGCAGAGTTCTCCCTCCCCCTCTCTCTCTCTCCCTTCCTCTTCCCTCCCCCTTCCTCTTCCTCTTCCCTCCTCTCCCCACTGTTTCTCTCTCTCTCCCTTCCTCTTCCCTACCCCTCTCTCTCTCCCTTCCTCTTCCCACTCTTTCTCTCTCTCACCCTTCCTCTTCTTCTCTCTCTCATCCTTCCTCTTCTTCCCACTCTTTCTCCCACACTGTCACCCTTCCTCCTCCCTCTCCAACACTTCAAACAGTCTACACCTGAATCCTACTCACCTCCCCACTCGCCTACCCACCTCCCCACTCACCTACCCACCTCTCCACTCACCTACCCACCTCCCTACCTCCCCACCTACAATCATGGCGGCTCCTACAGTCTTCTACTCATCAAATAGAAACTTTCTTTTAATCTTTTACTCAACCAAGCACAATTTACACGAGCCTCTGGGCCAAGGGAGAAAAAAAAGAAAGATCAGGCGTAGGTTTCCAGGTAAGAATCAGGGGAAGTATTTACCTGTCTCCAATATTAAACTAGTTACCTGCATTATATATATATTAATCACACACACGGGTCAAAGGTCATAAGAGGGGGGGGGGGGAGAATAGAAATTAGGTCTTGTTATATAAATCAAGATAATTATACACCTGGAAGGATTATATGACTACAAGAGAAGGGATAAATGGACTCGAATAGCCCCCAGGATAGGATAGGATAGGATAGGTTGGGTGAGTGAAGGTTAGGTGAGGGAGAGGTTAAGGAAGGAGGTTGGGAAGAAAGAGAAGGAAGGAGAGAGGGAAAAAAGAGAGGGAGGGAAAAGAATGAGGGAGACAAGAAAGAGAATTAGAGAAAAAAAGGCAGGGAGAGAAGAGAAAGAAGAGGAGGTAAGAATGATGGGGAGGGAGGGAGAGAGAGAGAGAAGAGAGAGAGAGAGAGAGAGAGAGAGAGAGAGAGAGAGAGAGAGAGAGAGAGAGAGAGAGAGAAGAGAACGACCCACACTATCGGGTAACATAAAACAAAAGAAGGTACCGTACCCACGCCTCCGAATAGCACACTTTACCTGAATGTTTACCTGTGTAGTGTTTTCCAGGTGGGGTCCCCCCCCCACCCTTTATCACCCCTGAGAGAGAGAGAGAGAGAGAGAGAGAGAAACTTTCCTAACCCTCACAAAACACCTTCATCCATCCGACCCCCACACAACCACGCCCCCCCCTCCGACCCCCACACAACCACGCCCCCCCCTCCGACCCCCACACAAGCACGCCCCCCCTCCGACCCCCACACAACCACGCCCCCCCCTCCGACCCCCACACAACCACGCCTCCCCCCTCCGACCCCCACACAACCACGCCCCCCCCCCCACAGCATCTTAAAGCAAGGGTCACCTCAGGTCAATCCATAATAGTGGTTCCTCGTGATCAACAACATGACTCGACCTTACAACACCTTAAAAGGCTATTCATTTAAGGTGTAGCAGCGGCCGTTAACACAACAACAACCACACCCTGAACTAAAGAGGAGTGTTAACAACCCCCCCCACCCAACTTCCATGTCAAGATGTAGGTAGCCGGTAGCCACACCACTTTAAGCTGGCTAAGTTATATCACCCCACCAGAAAGATCGGACAACTCGCTTACTTCACTGGCTAACCTCTGCGCCACCCTACATTACTTAAACACTTACGGTATACACACTACATACACATTAAGTATATGTTAAGTTGACTCTTAATTACCACACTATATGTACTTTAACTTAATAGGTAAATATGAAGTCCAAATTATAAGTAAATAATAAACTATTTATCACTTTTTACACACACACACACACACACCTTCGATTAACGAGCGTGTTACCTGCGCTAATGAATCGACAGGTAGAGTCTGTTTACATTTCACGACCTGCAATGTGTTTACCTGGTGGAAGGGAAAAAGGGTGAATGATTAGGGTGAAGGGTAAGGGTGAAGGACAAGGGTGAAGGACAAGGGTGAAGGATTAGGGTGAAGGACAAGGGTGAAGGACAAGGGTGAAGGACAAGGGTGAAGGATTAGGGTGAAGGATTAGGGTGAAGGATTAGGGTGAAGGGTAAGGGTGAAGGACAAGGGTGAAGGATAAGGGTGAAGGATAAGGGTGAAGGATAAGGGTGAAGGATTAGGGTGAAGGGTAAGGGTGAAGGACAAGGGTGAAGGACAAGGGTGAAGGACAAGGGTGAAGGATAAGGGTGAAGGATAAGGGTGAAGGATTAGGGTGAAGGACAAGGGTGAAGGACAAGGGTGAAGGATAAGTAAGACTCATCAGGGTGAAGGATGGCAGGACTCAGCAAGGCGTGACCACAAGGGATGGCAGTGTAAGGCGGCCTGCCACGGATCACCGCCTCCAGGGGACGTCCTTGTGTGTGTGTGTGTGTGTGTAAATAATAGGGTACTCTGAGGCACATCAACCACGGGCGATATTATTACACCTGTTCTACACCTGCGTCACACCTGCGTCACACCATATACCTGTATGACACCTCTTAACCACACCTGTGAAGACTTAGCACACCCCACCCCCCCATACACCCTCCCTTATCTCTCACTCTCCTTCATCCCCTCTCACTTTCATCCCCTCTCATCCTTGCCCTCTCACTCTCTCCTTCACCCTTGCCCTCTCACTTTCGCCTTCTCTTCCTTCCTTCGTCAACTCTTCCTGTTTCTAAAGCACAAAATGGCGCCCAAACTCCACAGAGACTACCTTTATTTACATATAAATACCTTTTATTTACCACCAGTTAGGGGAGAGAATAATCGTTTACTCTTACTCAACCAGAATCCTGTGTGTGTGTGTGTACCTGTGTGTGTCTGGGTAGCTAGTGTGTATCTGTGTGTGTGTGTGCGCCATATAGAGGTAATGAGTGAGAGCGCCTGGGTGAAGGTGTCCTCGAGTGATCACCCACGCGGGGTCCAGCAGGGCGGTGCCGTCCGTCCCTCTCCACTGACCCGAGACCTGGCGAGGCCGGCCTCTCCTGAAGGCCGTTCCGCCCCACCAGGCACACCGCCCCCCCCCCCCCCCCGCGGCCACACAACGCTTCCGTGAACTCTCCCAAGCATAACACCAGGTGCAAGCCAGGTACTCAAACATCACCAGGTACAGGCCAGGTAAATCACAGCCAATTCCTCTGGTCACAACCAACCAATATGACGGCGGCCATGTTTGTTTACAATCAGGTAGATCAAGTCCACAACCAGGTAAACCCCAAGTAATTACTACCCTCCCCCCACTAGTAGGACAGGTAAGACACATCTGAGGGCACCGATGACCCCCCCCCCCCCTCCAACCGCAATTTGGCTCAGGATGCCCACAAAATGCCCAGAGTTCCCGGCATATTGACCTAAGAGAGAGAGAGAGAGAGAGAGAGAGAGAGAGAGAGAGAGAGAGAGAGAGAGAGAGAGAGAGAGCAAAAACAATGACAAACGACACACACACAAAATTTACCCGAGTCATTTAAAGTTCCCTGCGACAACTGAACGTATATAATAAACCTAACCTAACCTAATCTAACCCCCGTGATACTCTGAGAATCTATCATGTTATGTTAATAGTTTTAAAAAGTTATACATTTATATAAGTTTAAAGTTACGGGGAAATTTAACTTAGGAGAATTTATACTATTCACCTGAAAATTAATCACCCTAACCTAATCAAACACTAACCTAACCTGAAGAGTCTCCACCTTAGCTTATTTCACCTGAAGATTAACCACCCTAACGTTATTTGGGGAGATGAAGTTAGGTTAGTGTTAGATTAGATTAGTGCTAAGTTAGATTAGACAAGGTTAGCGTTAGGTTAGGTTAATCATGAGGTGACATATTCTAAACCACCATATTGAGGACAAATTATAACTTACGACCATCTCCCCTCCCCTCCCCCCTCTCCCACCACCCCCCTCCCCCCTCTCCCTCTCTCCAGCATACGTTAACATCGATTAAATGCCTGCGAATAGACGAATTATGGAGATGTTTGTGATTACGACCAGCTGTGTGCACGCCATGCTTGTCCCTAACCCCCCCATACACCCCATACACCCCTCTTACCTCCCATACACCCCCTTACCCTCACCTCCCTCATCACCCACACCCTCACCCCCACCTCTTCTCAACCTACTTGCCACACTTAACTGGTTCAATGTGGCACAGCAGCTTGAGAGGGGGGGGGGGAGGGGGGTAGAGAGGGGGGTAGAGAGGGGGACCGTGTACTGCAGTAGGAAAAGATGAGTGCTATTCTTACTCTCTCTCTCTCTCTCTCTCTCTCTCTCTCTCTCTCTCTCACACAACACAAACAAGCTCAGACGTAACATACAACAACCGCACGTACACACACCCGAAACACACAAACACGCACATACAGGACAATAACGCACATGTAAACATTCACACGAATAATAACTTACATATGAATAAATACGCACATGAATGCACAAAGGAGGGACACACACACACACACCGTCTCGTGTTAATAGCGGCGTCACAAGGTCTGTATTAAACCCGGATTCATTATATCAATACAGACACTCATACAGATACATGCCCACGTGAATTACCAAGCTCATGATATGGTTAACCCATGATATAGTTAACCAATGGTATAGTGAACCCATGGTATAGTGAACCCATGGTATAGTGAACCCATGATATAGTGAACCCATGATATAGTGAATCCATGATATAGTGGACCCATGGTATAGTTAACACATCATATAGTGAACCCATGATATGGTGAACCCATGAGATAGTAAACCCATGATGCAGTTAACCCATGATATAGTGGGCCCATGGTATAGTGGGCCCATGATATAGTAAACCCACGATATAGTGAACCCATGATGTAGTTAACCCATGATATATTAAACCCATGATATAGTAAACCCATAGTAAATAGAACTCATGGTATACCAAACCCCACGATATACCACCGTTATATAACCCTTCATGGGACTTAATATAAACTGGATTTTTCCAGTAATATATTCGCTTTATATCTCACGTCTTACCAACGCCATTTTAAAGCAATTATAGTCAATCTTTCTTTTATATATGGAACTTTTAAAACACACACACACACACACACACGGATAAATAACGTATATGCACACATGAATAAATACGCACATGACAGGAGAAAAAGTGAGGGGTTTTGGGGGAGAGAGAGAGAGAGAGAGAGAGAGAGAGAGAGAGAGAGAGAGAGAGAGAGAGAGAGAGAGAGAGAGAGAGAGAGAGAGAGAGGACGGACGGACACACACACAGTTACACAAGGGGCGACGCGGGCACTGGGAGTGACTAACGGGTAATTCCCCCAACATTGCAATTGCTTGTGCATCGTCACACGCTCCTACCTTGCAACACCACCAGTCATCCGCACACACACACATCCTTACACTGCAATTGCAACATCACCACTCTACCAACACACGCCACCTCACCTTGCAATGCCCTCAGAGTACAATGTCTCATCTTGCAATAGAGCATCACATTGCAACATCTCCTCCAACACACACGCACATCCTCGCAACACAATCTTACTGTTTTTCGCCTTTCAACGCCCCACCTGCAACACACATCCTCACCTTGCAACACAATCATCACTCATATCATACAGCCTCACGAGACAACACAGCCTTAACTCATAACAAACCCTCAACACACATCCTCGCCCCACAGCCCCAGTACATAACCTCACCTTGCACCCCCACCACACAGCCTCACCTCACAACTTCACAACACAGGGCCACCTCACCACACACCCTCACAACACAGGGCCACCTCACCTCACACCCTCACAACACAGGGCCACCTCACCACACACCCTCACAACACAGGGCCACCACCTCACACCCTCACAACACAAGGCCACCTCACCTCACACCCTCACAACACAGGGCCACCTCACCTCACACCCTCACAACACAGGGCTACCTCACCTCACACCCTCACAACACAGGGCCACCTCACCTCACACCCTCACAACACAGGGCCACCTCACCTCACACCCTCACAACACAAGGCCACCTCACCTCCTCACAACACAGGGCCACCTCACCTCACACCCTCACAACACAGGGCCACCTCACCTCACACCTTCACAACACAGGGCCACCTCACCTCACACCCTCACAACACAGGGCTACCTCACCTCACACCCTCACAACACAGGGCCACCTCACCTCACACCCTCACAACACAGGGCCACCTCACCTCACACCCTCACAACACAAGGCCACCTCACCTCACACCCTCACAACACAGGGCCACCTCACCTCACACCCTCACAACACAGGGCACCTCACCTCACACCTTCACAACACAGGGCCACCTCACAGCACAGGGCCACCTCACAACACAGGGCCACTCCCTCGTCCACTCGCCAAACTTCCTTGAGCAGACCATTAAAGTGATTTCCTCAGAGAACTGTAATTCGGCCGCGCTAAAATATCCCTAACAGGACCCGCCAAGGACAACCTCGTTTGTTTAGGCTTCCTGTTTATCCTCCGAGGACGACTCTGATTGGTGAAGGATTTATTTACCCCCCCCTCGAGGAAGGGCCTGATTGGTTAAGAGCTTTGTTATGTTTGGAGGGGAGTGCTGATTGGTTAGAGCTTTGTTTATTCCTTTAGGGCGACGCTGGTTGGTCCGAGGTTAGTTTACTCACTATATAACGGCGCTGATTGGCTAGTGTTTTGTTTACGTGTAGAGAATAGAGCTTATTGGTTAAGAGCTTTGTTTATGCTGACAGGACGATACTCATTGGTCAAAGAGTTGTCTTACCTGGAAAAGAGAAACCTAATTGGTCAAGGATATATTTAACGTCAGGAGGACCAGTAAAGGGCAGTGCTGATTGGCAAGTCCTGTTTATTCTCTGAAGGACTGAACTGATTGGCCAGAACTTCATCACGTGAAGGAATGTGTCGATTGGTCAGATATTTTTTTGGCCACTCACGAGATTGGCGCTGATTGGCCTAAACCTTATTTAACCTAACGAGGACAGTGATTGGTCACACACACACACAGTAACATTGAGTTTGTCTGCACACACTAATGCAGACGTGAAGAGCAGCAGCCCTCCCCCCTCCCCTCCCCGCCTAATACACACCCAAGGTAAACCCAGGTAACCTCCCCACGACCCTTAATAATCACCCAAAATTCATAGTGTCCTTCTGGTGGGGAGGAAACCATTAACTCCCCTCTCTTTTTATCTCCCCCACTACTCTTCCCTCCTCCTATTTCTTCTCCCCTCCCCTTTGTTCCCATCTTTCTTCTCCCCTCTTATCTCCCCCCCCCCACCCACTCTCCACTCTCTCTAAATTTTGCTTTTAGGTTCTGGTAAAAAAGCAACAATTTTAGACCAAAAGTTTGAGTGTGTCTCTTTGTTGAGTAAACAAAGTTATTAGTCCGGGAGGGGAGGGCAAAGGGAAGGGGTGGGGAGGAAGAAAAGGGGGAGGGGAAGAAAAGGGGGGGAAGAAAAGATGGAGGGGAGGAAAGATGGAGGGGTGGGGAGGAAGAAAAGGGGGAGGGGAGGAAAGGGGGAGGGGAGGACAAAGGGAGGGGTTGTTCTTCATCCCTTTTTATTTCTTACTTTTTATTTCTTCCTCTCAACACAACCCCACACCCTTCACCCTTTTTATTGCTTACCTCTTTTTCACTGCTCCTTATCCCTCCCCTCTTATTTATCCCTTACTTCGTCTTCTTTACGTATCCCTCCCTTTCTCTCTCTTCTTCTTCCTTCCTTTCTCCCCTCGCTTCCCTCCATTCTCTCTCCCTCTCTCTCTATCTATCTCTTAACTCTCTTATCTCTCTCTATCTCTAGGGTTACTCTGCTCTCTCTCTCTCCATTTCTTTTTCTTACCTTCTCTCCCTTTCACGATAGTTACGGTCAGATGGGGTCAGTGTGGGTGGGTCGGGGTGGGTTCAAGGGTGTGGTCAATGTGGGTGGGTTAGTATTGGTGGGCCGAAGGGGGTCAATGTGGGTAGGTCAATATAGGTTAGATCGTGTGTAGGTTAATGTGGATGGGTGGGTGGGTCAGGGTAGGTGGTTCAGGGTGGGTGGGTCAGGGTGGGTAGGAGGGCCAAACGAGTACTAACAATAGCCCACTCGGAGGCCAGGCAGCCATATTGATCAACCCACAACAACAACAGTAACAGCCACTACCACCAGCTGCTGCCTGTCTTACCTGTTCACCTGTCATTACCACCACCACCACCCTTACCTGTCACATTTCTCATTACCGCCACTATCACCTGTGTTACCTATCATTACCACCACCTGTCACATTTGTTATTAGTTCATTACCACCATCACCTGTTTCACCTTGTCATTATCACCACCCCGTCTCACCTGTCACCACCACCTTCCCGTCAGTAGAACCACTATAACGAAACTAAGAAGCAAGGGTTCAAGTGAGGAAAGAACCCCCATAAACATAGCGAGGTACAGGTTCTAGACAAAGACACAGAACCCCCTCCCCCCCCCCCCCCAGGTAGATAAAACCAGGTACACCACACACCAGGTTCTTGTTGCCTAGAACAGGTAAGCTAACACAGGTAACACTAAAACAAGGTGTGTAATTAATAAGGTAAGGGGGGGGCCACATATATAAACCATCTTTTAACTCTCAGTGACCTTATGAATACCTGTGGATTCTCCTCAGTCTACCTCAATGACCTTCCTCAGTCCACCTCCAATGACCTTTTATAATAAAGGTCAAATTCTTCCCTCCAGTGTATGCGAGGTGTCTTGTTCGGCCAGGCTAGTGTATTAGACCAAGGTTGGGTTGTGGTGACTGGATACGTCAATTAAAGTAGCGGGATTTTGATGATGATGGTGAGTGTGTGTGTGTTGAGTGTGTTGAGTGTGTGTGGTTATTATTATCTGTAAACATTATCACTATTATCATCATTATTTCCTTATAACCATCACTCATGCTCAAAATCATCATCACCACCACCTCACTATCAAACCCATCACCATAAGCCTCACCATCACCTCCCCATGCTATTAAAGCCTCCAGCCTCGTCTCAGGTATCACAAACGAACCCCCCCCCCCCCCCCACGGTCACACCTCCAATACCTTTAGATAAAACATTAAATAAAAACTTGAGAACAGGTGGTAATTAAGGTGCTAATTACAGGTGTCTTATTGCCCAATCACCGCCACCACTCCACTAAATGAGCCTAGGAGAGAATTAGCTAAGATCCTGGATTCCTGGAAGCTAATTCCCATCGTCCTGGAATTTTAGAGTCGAGGTTCTGGAAACGTTCTTGAGGTTCTGGAAACGTTCTTGAGGTACTGGAAACGTTCTTGAGGACGTTCTGAAATTGTTATTGAGATTCTGGAAACGTTCTTGAGGTACTGGAAACGTTCTTGTGGTACTGGAAACGTTCTTGTGGTTCTGGAAACATCACCGAAGCTGCATGGAACTTAAAAGGTACCACCAATACTGCCTTGATGGTTCTCAAAACGTTTCAAATATTATATCTCAAAATTTCCTTCATGACCCAAGACACTCGAATCCCCTCCACACATTTGGGTAAACCTTGAAGAGTTCTAGAACGTTCCATTCACTCTTGAGAATATTCTGGAAGATCTATATTATTATACGTGTGAGGATATACATACATGTCTTCAGTAGGTTAAATCACTCAGAGAACATTCTAGAAGCTTTCCAAGTTCTATCGGCTCTTGAGAATGTTCTAGAGCTGTTGGTATAATAATCACTCAGAGAACATTCTAGAAGCTTTTCGACGTTCTATAGACTCTTGAATATTCTAGATACATAACAATCACATAAGGTGGAACATTCTAGAAGCTTTTCAACGTTCTATCAGCCCTTAAGAACAGTCTAGATCTACCGGTATAAGAATCGCTCACGGTGAAACATTCTGGAAGCTTTTCGTATATCCAATCTCTCTTGGCGGACATTACACAATCCCTTTCAATGTACCCACCGCTTGCGACGACGTTCCGGGAGGCTTAAGAGCGTTGCCAATTCCATCTGCTGTATATACTGTCAGCTCCAGGAATCGTCTTCAGCCTCTTGTTACACCAGAGACAAAAGTTTACTTAAAACTTTCTAAGATAATTTTTTTCTCTTCCTTTCTCGCCCGGATAATAAGTCTTAAAACTTTCAACTTACTTTTTTTTTTATCTTCCTCAAAACAGAATCAAATCCCTTGAGCAAACATCAACGTCTCTGAAGAACCTCCAAGGGGGATATTCCATTAAACTTGAGGTCAAAGGGAATTCAGAAACACACACTAATTCAACTCCCTGTGGGGGGGTGGGGGGGTGTTGGGGTGGGGGGAGAGTAGGGTACGTCTCTGGTGCCAAGTGAGATGTGTCCCAGAGGTGTTCCAGATGTGTAGCATTCCAGAGAGCCAAGTACTCTGGAAACACGACATAGCAAAGTTGATAGGCCCGCTGAGGCTCCGACCTCACCCCCCACCCTTACCACCGACACCAATATTAAATGACCTGGCGCGGGTGGCAGTTACACCTTCCTCAGGTAAATATAGAATGGCGGTGTTCCCAGGTGACAACATTACCACCACCGTAACCAACACTTTCATAGATAGAGAGACTGACAACACCTTTTGGGACCACCTCACTATACCTTCACTATACAGGAAAAGCGTTATCTTCTACCTCGGCCACTGTTCTATAATAATTATACCTTCAGAGTTAACAATACTGACACCATCAACAAGCCGACACGTGACGTTAATACTGACACCATCAACACTAACATATAACGGAAGGTGTTCAATTCCTCACCTCAATCACTCAACCAACCACAACCACCTTAGCACCTAACCTAGTGATGACACCATAAAGTCATTACCTGTAGTGCAGCACCTACCTACAGATGCCCCACCTGCCACCTCCTTCACCACTCACCTGTAAACGAAAAACAAAACAATTAAATATATATATTACCAGAAACAAATCACTGTAAAATAAATGCAAAACTTTATTTATTTATTTAGTTTGTGGTGGTCTACGGGTGGGAGGGGGGAGGGGGTGGAGGGGGGGCACAAGAAGCCTGATACACTGTGGAAATTAGGAGTCACCCCTCACCTACCTCACCTGCACCTAACGACACAAAGCACAGGTAAAACCAGGTAGATAAACTATAGATTCCCTCCTGTGGTCTGCATGTCAGTGAGTCAGTCGTGTTTTGGGGAAAAGATCAAAACAATATGACAACACTAGCCACTACTAAACCACGTCTTCAATGGGGATTCGAACCCATGATCAATGAACCTGACAGCTAGTATAAGACATCCATTCCACTACTGTATTCAATGAATTCTGATCACTCTTTCCCCGTGTCATGTCCTGATTTAATGGATGCCCTCACACACGTATACAGCACAACCACACCCATTACACACAGACAGCCCATTACACACACTCAAACCCAACTTTAAAACAAACAATAAAATAATAAAAATACAATACGTGGACACACAGGTAACATATAATAACAGCCAAGGTGATCAAGGTTAATAACAAACAATAACATACATACAAACGAACATACACACGAGCATACACATTATACATTAGGTGTTTACTAAGGCCAGGTGATCACACAATGCTCAAAGGGTGTGAGAGCAGAACGGAGTCACGTCTACAAACACACACTAGCTTCCAGAGACGACATGACCTTCCTCCTCCTCTCCTCCTTGCCTCTTCCTCCTCCTCGCCTCTTCCTCCTCTCCTCCTTGCCTCTTCCTCCTCCTCCCCACCTCCCTCTTTCTTCCTTCCTCCTCCTCCCTCTTTCTTCTTTCCTCTCTCTCTCTCCTCCCTCTTCCTCTTCCTTCCTCCTCCTCTTCCTTCATGTTAACTAGAGCGATGCCACACCACCTGGTACCCTCACTACACTGTACACGACCCAGGCCTCAGAGTGTACAGCTGGGTGTAGTGTAAGAAGCCGGTCCACACACACACACACACACACACACACGACCCAAAATTCCCCCTAAAAAAAAAAAAAAAAAACACCGCATACCTTATCCAATATTCAATGCGTTAATTACAGGTACACCACAACCACCGACTCAAAGGTATATCAGCCACACAATTACACCTTAATGACACACACACACACACACACACTTGGCGACACACGACAGTAACAGTTTGGTTGATCACGGGGGCGTTACGGTACGGGGTGTTAGTTAAGGTCAGGTGTGTGTGTGAGAGAGAAATAACCTTTGAAAGTATATATCCTGCAGGTAAGGTGTATATCCTCTAGGTAAGGTGTATATCCTGCAGGAAAGGTGTATATCCTGCAGGAAAGGTGTATATCCTCCAGGTAAAACATCAATTCAGGGCAGTTTTAAGTTACGTTATCACTGACGCTCATAACCTAACCTAACCAATTGACAATATGGCCGCCAGGTAGTAATATCGCCCAGGTAATACAAAACACTTTACTCTTCAGAATTTCTAAATATGTCGTGATCATCGAGGGTGTGTATTGTGTGTAGTTTTAACCATAAGAAATACAATAAGTTTCACACCAAGAACTTTCGTAAACTCTGGAATTCCTGTATGTAAACTTAAAGGTGGTAAACTCCTTAAGCTTCTGGTAAGCTCAAAGACTCCTCCAAGTAAACTCCAGGTAAACTCGATTAAACCAAAGGTAAACTCAAGGACTCTAAGTAAACTCAGGATTCCGACAGGTAAACTGCTCGCCGGCCTCCAAACCGCAAGTATTTTTTTCAGAACTTGTTTCCCATGAGTCATAAGAGAAAGAGAATGTGTGTGTGTGTGAGAATCTTCTTATCTTGGTGCACTGTTATACAGAGTTAGAAGTAATATACTGCATACACAACTATACACACTACCCCAGCTATATACACAGGAGCAACAATACACAAAGACTTAAGCAGTTGATTTATGTACAAACGCGTTCAAAAACCGGCTAAGTCATGGTACAATTCCGACGCCCCATTTCGTCCGGCAGCTTTGTGTTTGTTGCCGGGCTGAGCCATTTAAATGCTATCTCAAATCTCTAGTTATGAGAATAAATTGGTATATGAAGCTCAGGCGGGGACTACAGGAGGTGGTGGGGTGAGATACGACCCTGTCAAGTTTTCTCCTCAATATTGTTTGTGACGGAGTTGATGAATAGTGGCCGCAACGTGATCGT
The DNA here is from genome assembly GCA_958450375.1 of Homarus gammarus. Classification (NCBI taxonomy): domain Eukaryota; kingdom Metazoa; phylum Arthropoda; class Malacostraca; order Decapoda; family Nephropidae; genus Homarus; species Homarus gammarus. The sequence goes on along the minus strand of CAUDMG010002327.1, from coordinate 2,404,510 downwards.
CTTTTGTTATTGTCACACACAAGAATGACAGTCCGGGTAAATTCTGTTGAGTAAGTCGAGGCAGCGTTATTACCAAAGCTTGACTGTTGTATCTGGTTGATCAAGGGAGATACTGTGTAAATTGAGATATTTTTAGTTTTCGACGAAGCGCTTTTGTATACACTACCCGTATAGTGTCACCCCTGTATGTGTTTGTGAGTTTGTAAGGAATTCCCTGATGCATTTTTGTTTATTATAGTAGTCCAGGAACAATACTGTCCTAGAATAAGATTATTAAACAAAATAATATCAAGTTTAAATATGGTGTAAAGTTCATCCAGCGACGTGCTTCTAGTATGGAGAATTTCGTATCAAGGGTGAGAAATTGTTTCCGTAAAGTTGTGGGGCTCCCTTGTGCCCTCTGCACCAGCCGCGCCGCACCCTACACATTACGCTTTACATCCAACTTTTTGCTACAGGGTGTGGTAACTGCTGCTGATAGGCCAAGTGAAGCCCAGTCTGCCCTCTGTGTCAACATCTCTATATTATTAAAGATAACATGGGCCATCTAAGACGAAAGATTAAAGTAACCGAATAACCCAAGGTACGGCCCGCCCCCGCCTCAACCTGTTGCCACGTCTCACCCCACTATACAAATACTGGCAACACCGCACCCGCGTCTACACTCTCCCCCTCCCCTCATCGATTCATTTCACACATCTCTCTCTCAACTCTCCTCTGCTGGCATGTTCTACTACTCAGCCAGCCCTTCGTGAATTCTTCCAGGACTTAATAAGTACCGTACGACCTCGACATTACGAAAGCGACGATACATCACAGCGTAGTTCCCGCCATTATGTTTGACCCGCCCGCCCCGCCTCGCACTTTGATACGCCATTATCGACTTCCCCCGCCTTATGACCATGACTATGCGGGGATACGAAGCTTCCAGGACGGCAGCGACATTATTGCTTGGGTGGCCTTGTGAAGTAGCAGGAGTAGCGGGAAGGATCAGGTCAGAGAGGGTCCCTCACGGGTGCAGAGCACAGGTAGTGGGGAGACTCAACCCGGCTGCTGCTGCCGCCACCCCGTTAGTTACCAGTTAGGCAAGTCACTCTCCTCCTTCACCACCATTTTAAGCTTTCATTACTAATCGCACCGAATGGCTATAAACACTTATGTTAATATTTACTACTTTTAGATATTGGAGTAATGTATGGTGCTCGAATGGTGGTTAATTTATATTAAGTCTGTCTAAGGGCTACCGTGTATAAAATGGCTGGCCCTTAGTTACTACGCTAGTCTCCCGTCATCACCGTCGTAAACCTGTAGTTGGGAAGCACAATAAAGTTACGTCAGCGTATAAAATGCTACTTAAAGGTAAAGACTAAGGGAGTAAAGCCAGAGGTTAGTGGAGATAAAGTTGATTACAGAGCCGCCATGGAGTGTGGGTAGCGACACTGGGAACTAGTGAGCGGCTCTGGGTGGGGTGGTGGTGCAGTGGTAGGCCAAGACTGGGGATACTGAAGAAGATCGTAAGTTTGGCCTTGGTCTTGGATTGCTGGCTACCTCAACATTCGGCTATTTTGATCTCAGCGTCTGTCTGTCTGTCGTCCTGTTGTTATGGTGAATGATGTTGCTATGCGTGATATGATAATGTAGTCAGTGAAGTTTCCATTTTTTTAACAATTATACATTATGTAACGCGTGTCTTTACATCTTAACTACTAGCAAGGATATCTCGAGAAGCCTGTGCGTTAAATATGACATTCTATTTAGAGATGTAATATGCCGCCACCACCTCTTAACTACGGTACAAAGATGGTTTCTCAAAGGTTCGTAGTTTAAATTATACCACGCTCTGGAGATATAAAAACGCCTCGTAATTAATTCACCTTTTGAACACTTTAGATACAATAACAGCGGGCTAAAATGGTGTCGAAATTAAAAGAAAACTTTACCGTACTTTGAGGGGAAGGTTTACCGTACGTATGTATCTGCCCAGACGGTAACCAGTCAACGGGACCCGAGTGAGGCGAGGCCCAGCAGTCTACACACATGGATAAACATACTGAACAAGGAACGACTTTCATAGGAGATGAAAACTAGTTAAAAGGCGTTTGGTGAAGTGTACCACACACACCTGGAGGGCCACTACCACACACCTGGAGGGCCACTACCACACACACCTGGAGGGCCACTACCACACACACCTGGAGGGCCACTACCACACACCTGGAGGGCCACTACCACACACCTGGAGGGCCACTACCACACACACCTGGAGGGCCACTACCACACACCTGGAGGGTCACTACTACACACACCTGGAGGGTCACTACCACACACCTGGAGGGCCACTACCACACACCTGGAGGGCCACTACCACACACACCTGGAGGGTCACTACCACACACACCTGGAGGGCCACTACCACACACCTGGAGGGCCACTACCACACACACCTGGAGGGTCACTACCACACACCTGGAGGGCCACTACCACACACCTGGAGGGCCACTACCACACACCTGGAGGGCCACTACCACACACACCTGGAGGGCCACTACCACACACCTGGAGGGCCACTACCACACACCTGGAGGGCCAATACCACACACACCTGGAGGGTCACAACCACACACCAGGAGGGTCACTACCACACACACCTGAGTTAGTCTTGGATATTATGATATATAGTTTCCCGTCAAAGTTGTGTACGTTTTTGGTCCACACACACACCAGGTAAATCAGGAAGCTTAAACATTACGTACAGTGACCACAGAAAGGTGAGGTACACAGGTGAGGTGGTGGTGCACTAACTGTGATAAAGGACACCAACAGTAAAAAAGTGTTCACCAATTCTTTCTTTTCCTGGTCTTTTAAAATGTTTAGGGAGGGAGAGTTTACCTGCACCTGTGTTTCTCAGGGTGGAAACAGGTATTTTTTATTTCACCATTGTTCTGGTCTTTACTTTTTACTATATTATATATAAAATGACTGGTGTGTTTTGAGAGATGTGACACCACCACCATTACCACCAACTAGACCAGAGATACGAGCCAGTGACAGATAAAGGAGGACTGTTTATTTACCATCCTTGGTCTGGTTACTATAGCGAGGATAGTTCAGCCCATTCAGCTAGTTTTACTACCATGTAAACAAACAGTGGTGCCACATCTCACAAAACACGTCATCCACTGTACCCGTTATAAATGGCGGCACCTGTGTCGTATGTTAATCTAACCTCAGGTGTTGTGTGTCAAAGGTCACGATAATCCCTCAAGTAGTGGGGCCACGACATACTGAGGCTACACTTAACCCAACTCACCTCTATAAAATATACTAGTATCATATATTAAATTACCTGTATATAAACATTTCAGCTTAAACACATATCATCATGATTCATTAACTACTAAGTTACTTAAAGTGAATTATGTGAGAATATTAATCACATAGTAAATATTTATATAGTTGTATCTTTAAGAAATATTAATGTGTCGCCATATACTGTACATCTCTGACGTTCACACACACACAAGTGAACGAGTGAGTTTGTGAGCGAGTAAGTACGAGTACGAGTATATAATCGCCAAGTGAGTGCAATACAGTAAGTACACTCCACAATTGTAAACATCCGGGACAAGAAGCACTACCAGCAGAGGCCCTCAAGGCGGAGTAGAGACGGAATTCCACCTTAAACTAACTTAACCTAACCTAACCCTACCTGGCTCTAGTGTGGCAGGTATTGGTCGCCCACAAGGTACAGGTAAAGGGAGTAATTAGTAGATCACGTTACTGGGGCGAGATCTTGATGATAGACCAGAGACTGAAGGAGTTAATGGAAGAATTGACGCCAGGTAGAAGACAGGTGAGTGGGCTGGGTGGGTTGGTGGGCTGGGTGGGTTGGTGGGGCAGGTGGGTGTTGATAGCGCCACAGGAAACACTTGGACACGTCGTGGCCTTGTCTGCTGTAATCACCATCACCCCCGCCCCCACCTCAACTACCTCCCCTCCCCAATCCCTCTCCCTCGCACCATCCCCCCTTCCCTTACACAATACCCCCTGCTATCCCCTCCCTTTACACAACACCCCCTGCTATCCTCCCCTTACCCCCACCCCCCTGAACACCCCCGGGAGGCTAAGGGGAGGGGGTTTTTCGTGATGGAATGCGTCAACTTTTGCTCCAAGGTTCTTCATCAGTCAGGCTGTTGTGGTCCATGTGTTGACTTGCAACAATAACAGAGGCCGGTTGATCTTGACTCCTACCTGGGGAGCTGAGGAGGAGGAGGTGGGAAGAGGAAGAAGGGGGTGGAGAAGAAGGGGAGGAAGAAAGGGAGGAGGAGGGAAGAGGAAGAAGAAGGAGGAGGCACTCTTTTTCTATTTACGTCTCCCTTTCAAGTAAACGTTATGAAGGATGACGACATCGCCTACTGAAGGAGAGAGGGAAGGAAGGAAGGAGAAAGAATGTCGAGTGTCTTCCTCCAAGTCCTTCACGTTGTGTACTTGTCCATCACCTTCAACAAGTTCACTCTCTCTCCACACACACACACATCAACCAGGTATATTCCCTCCCCGCCTTACCTTCCTCTTCCATTCTCCCTCCCTCTCTTCCTCCTATCTCCCACCCATGCCTCCTTCAGGGTCCCGGGGGGGGGGGGGGGGTATTCAGACAGGGATGGATCAGTTTCTCACAAGTATAGTCAATGAAGTGAGGAGGAGGAGGAGAGACTGTCATACCGAGCCTGAATAGTAATAGTCTCTCTCTCTCTCTCTCTCTCTCTCTCTCTCTCTCTCTCTCTCTCTCTCTCTCTCTCTCTCTCGTCGTCTCTTTCATTATCTCCTTTCACAAGTGTGGTGTTTCAGTCTATGTCTGTTTGTCACTATCTGGGCATGACTTTCCTTCTGTCGTATTTCTTTTTATACGAGAGAGAGAGAGAGAGAGAGAGAGAGGTGAGCTCGATTATTTTAGCTAATCAATAAACATCAACCATTTCGAAGCAATTAATGGATGCAGGTGGCTGGTGGGAGGAAGGGGGGTGGAGGCAAGGTTAGTGCAGATGTGGGAGATGTGACAAGCAAGCGGGAACAGTTTAGTGAGTCTTGACTGCCTGCCTACCTGGTGTCATGAACAGGCGGGACCTTGAAAAAAAAAACCCACACACACACACACACACTTTTATAAGAATACAATAAAAAAATACATAGATCAAAACTATAAACAGACTCATTTACACACGACAATGGCTCACCTTTAATTACCATATAGACAGTTTACCTGGCTCTTACCTGGCCAAGCACACGCCAAGTTACCCCCAGGAATTAATTGGCTTACCTGACCACGTACACACCAGGTAACAACCTAATATAGACAATGAACCAAAGTGATTATCTGACCAAGGACAAGGCAGGTGTATATACAGACAGGTGTATATACCCCCGCAAGTAACCTGGCAATTGGTCATCATAACCAGTTTGAACCATGTCCCACCTGAGCCCAAACACCTGTAGTAGTTTAGAAAGACAAACAGTGTGATGGGTCAGAGGGGGGTGGGGGAGGAACTCAAGAAAGAAAAATACAATTTGGTGTTTATATTTGGGAGCGGCATGAGCCCCCAGGAACTACCACCAGGTGAGAAAGTACTGTTACAACTCAAGTGAAGTAGTTTTTTTGTGGTTGGCAAATTACCAGGTAAGCTACATTCCAGGTAGGTTAAGTTTCAGGTAATTACAGGTAAGCTTCACTTCAGGTATGTAGCACTGAAACTTAATAGTACATAGAAGAGTTTGGAGTTCAATACCTCTCCCCCCCCCCGTTAAGGAGAGAGGGGGGGGGTGTAGAGGATCCCCCCCAAAACCCAAGCTTCAGGAGGCCTTGATGTGCCCCCCTACGCAAAGGACTGGATGTGAGAACCGTGCCAACCTGTGTGTAACTAATGTCTATAAAACGAAGGTAGTGAGGGGGGGGGGGGGGTGTGAAGGGATGGAAGGGGAGATGAAGGGATGGGAGGAAGCATCGGTCTGGTTGGTGTCCCCCTCCCATAGCCTAAGAGTGCCACCCCCTCCCCCTAATTCATCAGGTCCCCCCCTCCCCATCAACGCCTCTCCCCATAACCCTATCAAGCAAAGCCCTCCCCTGCCCCCACCCCCCCCCCCACACACACCAGGCATTTCCATCAATCCCCCCCCCCTTCCCGCTCTCCCTGTCAAGTGTACCCCCCTCCCCCAACCACCCTGTGTGGCGTGGGAAACAGACGAGCCTCATTTATCTAGCCAGCCAAGAGCGGCCCCTCACTCAACAGGTGTGAGGGGGGGGGGGGGGACGCAAAAATTCCAGAAAACCAATGCAGGTCAATGCCGGGAGCCGATGCAGGTCAAAGCCGGGAATCAACGTAGGTTAATGTCAGTATATGTAACTCGTACGGATCAACACTGTATGGTAACTGACGCAACTACGACAGAAACCCAACGCAAGTGAACGCAAGAGAATTCTCCCCAATACATAAAGAATACCCGCGTGACAAGGGACAGGTACAGGCCAGGTAAGGAGAAATTATATCTCTTGAAGGTGGTCAGGCGAGGGAATGGTCGAGAGCCCTCCCACCCAGGTAAACTGACAGGTATAGTATAAATCAAGTAAACTACACAGGTATACTAACAGGTACATTATAAGGCAGTTAAACTCACAGGTATCTACATTAAGACAGGTAAGATACATAGGTGAATTATAAGGCAGGTAAACTAAAGGATACCCTCTCACCTTACCTCGTAAGTGACTACCACCATTAACAACCAACACCAACCTGCATCTAACCAAACCACAACCACCTGTATAACGCGTCCTTGTGCACACCACCAGTAGCTTCGCCTGACAACCTCCTGACGCAGCTGTATGTACGATGATAAAACTGTCATTACGTCACAGCTGACGGGGGCAAAGACACACCACTTAAGTGAAACAGTAAGTGACGTTACAAGTATGATCATGTGGAGACCAGGAACCACAAACGTATTTCACGTCATGATTAAAACACCCTAACTTAACCTAATGCTAACCTAACCTAACCTAACCTACCCCCCGCCCCCTTACTCCGTCTCTAAGGAAAGGTGTTTTAAATAAGATCAAATCAAGCTGGGATGTCTTTAAGCTTCAAACGTAAGACTAATCCACCGACTTTCTTCCACATATCCCTAGTCGATAATTTTTTTGCCAATGTTGTCCATCAATAGAAGCTTGGCCGTCACTCACTCCCCAAGAGGCGGCGTCTCAACTCACCCTGCAGGGCGTCTCTCAAGGCAGGCGGCAGAATCGACTTTTTGCATCACTTCCATGGTCGTGTGTCGTCAATGTTACCTCCGCTTCCCAACCTCCAATCACGTCATAAATTGTGTGTAACTTGTGCTCCTGCTGGTGATGCTGCTGCTGCTTCTGCTGTTCCTACTCGTGTTTCTGCTGCTGTTCTTACTCATAGTGTTGTTATTTCAACTTGGGAGTTCTTAAAGTGACTTGACACACACACACACACACACACGTTCACCACCACCTCTCCCGGAGTTCTGCCATCACCTGCGTAGTTACCTGGGGAACCTGTAATTACGTTCACTGATTTCCGTGGTGGTTTGTTATTACCTTCACATTGATCTTAGCTACCTGGAACTGCATCAATACGTTCAAAAACCTTCACACAATCAGCACCTCAAGTCGACACGTTCACCTGGAGTTTACCTGAAGTTTACGTTCAATTTACACGGAGTTCACCTGTAGTTTACATATAATTTACCTGGAGTTTACCTGTAGTTTACACATAATTAACCTGGAGTTTACCTGGCTTACATATAATTTACCTGGAGTTTACACACACACACACAGGTACTACAGTAAGGTCATGACCCTCACTCACTCCACCATGATTTACGAAGTCATTTAAGGGTCCGGTAATTAATGTGCCGGGCATTAGGACAGGTGACTTGCACCACTAAAGGGCCACCTGGTGATTAACCCCCCCCCAGCTTAAACATCCTTAATCCTAACCTAATCCCGAATTTAGATTAACCATCCTAATCCTAATCTAACCCCCAGTTTATATTACCTTATTGAACATGCTAATCCTAACCTAACCCTAATCTAACCAAACGCTAAACTAACCCAACGCTAACCTAACCTACCATTAACTTACCCTAACCTAATACTTACCTAAACTAACCTAATCTAACCTCAGGTAGCATTAGGCTGATATAATCATAAGAGTTTAAATCACTTGTGGTTGTTTAAATTTCAGGTGAGTCTTATAATACTAATTACGTCAATGATTCTCAAAAATATATTACATACATTCAATTCACCTTATCTAAAACCACAGCAACTTATGGTTGAGTCTGAGCGTAAGAATTGAGGAAACAACAGCGGGCCTATTACTCCATACTGGGCCGTCCCGTTTACACCCAACCCCTATCACTCATATATCCACTAACCTATAATTGAAGCTACCCAGCGTGTTCGAGTTAATGATGATATTTGGTAACTTGTTCCACTCATCCACTACTCTATTTCTAAACCAATTTCTACCTGCCTCACGTCTAAACCTAAATGTGTCTAATTTAAAACCCAATTGCTACAAGTTCGCTCCTGGTTGGATAGTTTTTGAGTACCTTTATTATATCACCTTTGTTTAGCCCTGATTTCCATTTATAAACCTCTATCATATCGCCCCTCACTCTAACGGAATCTCAGCGAAAATTCTACCCCATCTTTATGTCGTAAGTTGAAGAAAGTCGTAAGATTTTTTTTGTCCTACGTTTCCAGTTTTATGATTCCCGACCAAGACTGACAGCTGAGGTACATGAGAATAAATTATTGCCAAGTGAAGTCAATAAGGATCTATTGTTGCCTCGTGAAGCAAATAAGAAGGATCTATTCTTGCCTCGTGAAGCAAATACGAAGGATCTATTCTTGCCTCGTGAAGCAAATACGAAGGATCTATTCTTGCCTCGTGAAGCAAATAAGAAGGATCTATTCTTGCCTCGTGAAGCAAATAAGAAGGATCTATTCATGCCTATTGCCTCATTAACACAGGTATAAAATGCACGGGGTGGAAGGGAGCGAAGAGGAGGGGGGTGGAGAAAAGTGATATGGGGGGAGGGGAGGGGGGGAGTATAGGACCCCCCCCCCCCCTAGGGATGTGTTTAGGGCAGTCCGTCTTCCTGGTAAACATCAAAGGCAGGTCAGTCAGTGTTCGATGTTTTCAGGGAAGACCTTGATGACTTTCTTCACAGTGAGCTCAATCAATCACAGTGGTGGTAGTGATGGTGGTGGTAGTTGTAGTGGTAGTGGTGGTGGTGGTAGTATTAGTGGTGGTGGTGGTAGTAGTAGTGGTAGTGGTAGTGGTGGTGATGATTGTGGTTATGGTGGTAGTGATGATGAGGGCATGGAGAACTGCAGTCTACCAGGTCGTGTGTGTGTGTGTGTCCTTAGCCTCATGTCGTTCACCTGGGGAAATTAAGTCTCAGCATAGAGAGTATTTGGACACAGCTACAAGGAATCCTCGACAGGTAAAACAGATTACCTGAACATTACCCACCCTACCTTATTTTACCTGATGATTAAAACACCTTAACGTTACCTGGATGGGATTGGATTCGCTAAGATGAGGTTAGGTTAGGTTAGATCAGGTCAGATTAGGTCAGGTCAGGTCAGATTAGGTTAGATTAGGTCAGGTTAGGTTAGGTTAGATCAGGTCAGGTCAGGTCAGATTAGGTTAGACAAGTATCAGGTGAAATAAACTAGGGTGTCTAATCTTCAGGTGATCCGGGCAAACACAAACACGACTCACTGTAAACACACAAACAGCCAAGATGGCAAACAAAACGTTCATAAGCAGCATGTGAGTGACGGTAACTCAGGCAGTAACTCACCCTGTCACTCACCACCACCACCACACACTTACAGAATAAATACATTTCTCCCCAACCATGAAGCCATGATTAATGTCTGTGTACACTGCATAACAACACCTCCCGACTGTAATAATACGATGATGATGATGATTATTATTATTATTATACCTAAGGAAGAAATTATTCAACATTTCACTTCATATAAAGTAATTATGTGTGTTATTCTACAGGTGATCTAACTCTACAGCCTGGAGAGAGAGAGAGAGAGAGAGGTAGGTTCACTGGCCCGCAACTGCTGTTTTTAATGTACTGTAATAAGAGAGAGAGAAACACATTATATATTCACCAGGTAAGGCTAATTAGCCCCATCAAGGCGTAGCTACCTGGTGAATCTTCTCTCATTGACTATGCAGTTTGGTGAGCCGCTAACATCAACAGCCTGGGTGATCAAGGGGAGGGGGTGGTGGGGTGAGAGGGGAGTGGGAGGCAGCAGAGAGGTTGGTAAGAATGAGACGTGACCTCGAAACCCACGCCAGGCGAAATACTAATTATGAAGCAGGAGACGTGGAAGAATGGCGAAGAATTAATTATTATCATCATTGTTCTTGTTCTTCCGGTTTATTCATTTTGCATTGTTCTTATTTATGTTTTTGTTGTTATTACCAGATATTATTATTATAAGAGTATCATTATTTTTTTTACTATTGTTTCATCAAATTTCATCATTACTCTTCTGTTTATTATTATGAATTTATTGCTATATTATTATTGTTTTTATATTATTTTATGACTTATTTTATCATCATCATATACCCCGGGTCGGCTATATAATTGTATCCTGTATTATTTATAACTAGGAAAAATTATACCCCGGGTCTTCCCAGCTGATCTCAAGCGATGTCATCAGCCATTATCCGCCCCTTGTACAACACACACACACACGCACACGCACGCACACACACACACACACACTTGTTGGTAAGAATGAGTCACAGTTGTTTCTTGTTCAGAGCTTCTCTTTCATTTTGTCTCCCTTTTTCTTCTCTCTCTCTCTCTCTCTCCCTTGTTCTTTCAGTCTCTCTCTCAGTACCATCAACAAACACCAGGTATATACAGTAGAAACCGGACAAAACTTGCTGTAAAAAATCCTCGTTACTCCATCCACGTGTATAGAGAAAAGAAACCATTAGTAAGGTTTCAATCAGTGTCAAAAGGTTTCTAATATAAGCAGAAAACACCTGAAAAATCCACCTGTCAGAAGAAAACCCACTAATTAGAAAACCACAAATGAATGGGTTTCTAATTCAACCCCAAAAATAAGGTATAAAATTTTCTCGTAAGTTCTCAGTTAGAAACCACAAAAAACGTGTATGGGACGAGTAAATATTCCAAATATAAATGAATAATAAATAGAAATAATGGTTGACTTGACTCCCGGAAACAGGCAATTAAACAATCACGTGTTTCAAGATACGACTCACCACCCTGCCTGACTCATCACTCCCCTCCCCCCATCCTCTCTCCTTCACTCCCCGAGTCCTCAAGGTCATGACTCACTGACTGACTCATCGCCTCCTCTCCCCTAGAGTCAATAAGGTCATGACTCACCCTACCTGACTCACTCCCTCCTCCCAGAGTCAAGGTCATTACTCAACTGGCCTGGTTAGGTCCTTACTTTTGAAGGGGGGGGGAGGGAGGGAGGGGGAGGTGTTATCGATTCATTATTCAAGTAAAAAAAAAAATAACACCTAAAAAAACATCAAAGTTAAATAAATGATTAACAAACACAAGAACAAACTGAGGTATACAGGCCAGGTATGGTCATTATCACCCAGGTAATGACTAATTAAACTCCCAGGTAATGACTCGAACTACTTAAAATCAACCAAATGTATATATTAAACATAAATATTTCCTAATTAAAATATAACAAAGGTGATGTTTTTTACCTGCTTGAAGAATTAGTTTTTTTTTCTACCAACAAAAATACAGATACAGTGAGTTGGTTTCAGCTGTAATTGGACTGTATCGTAGAGAGAGAGAGAGAGAGAGTCAACAGGTTTAGACATTATATTTTTACATTTAATTAGACTTTTAGGTATGAAGGTTTAATTACAGGTATATTCCCAAGAGGTGTAATTAAGGGGTTACTCCGACATATTCCCACCATTGTTATGATCACACGACACAACATAAGTCTACTCTTCATTGTACTGTTCTCATGTAAATAGTGGTGGTTGTTTGCTTACCAACACACACACATACTAACATATACAGACACACACAAGCACATAAAATATACACACTGACAAGACACACACACATATGCACTTGTCTTACATACATACACACAATGATAAATACATATAGAGACAGACACACGCACACACACTCCTCTGATGTAGTGATCTTACGACACACTATCCTTGAGCTGTGAGGTCAAGACAAGTGCTCCTTCAGTATTAAGAAACTAGCACCGAGTAAATGCCTTAAATAGCTCCTAGTTAATGACGCAGTAAACACAGTCTTAAGCATGACCATCACAACAGTATAGTTTGAGCTTACGACACAACACACATAAGGTTATCTTCTGTTGTGAGGTTACGACACGACAAGTATTGGTTCTCAGTCGTAATCTTGGTGATCTGAGATAAGCGGTGACGTCAAGCAATATTCTAACTAAACATTCTCAGCATTTCTCCCTAGAACGCCAAGCAATGGACTATAAACATTCTCACGTCCTCAATCATTCTTGATATATTGTCTAAACATTCTTACTAAACATTGTCAACATTTCTCCCTGGTTATTTTTTTAGGTATCAGTGAGGAACATTTTTCTTCCCTAAACATTGCCATTTAACATTACGAACATTAATTTTGCCTTTATGTCAAGTATATGTATGTATGAAGTGTAAATATTTCAGCTAAACATTCTTACTGTCACTGGCAACATTTTTAACATTCTGGGCAATCAGTGTCAACATTATATATTTAACATTCTTGATGTATATAAGTATTTTTCTTCCTCAACACACCACAAGGACTCACTCTCTCTCTCTCTCTCTCTATCCCTCGCCACAATTTACACCCGTACATAACTCACGATTTACAATGAGCCAGTGTAAATACCACCAAAGACTATTTACAAATGGTCCGTTTAAATCAAGTCTCCCCTGAACGGATATACATACATACGATCCAACTCGACTAGTGAACGAAGCTATTGAGAACTGGGGAAGGAGGTGGGAAGGGGGGGGGGGGGGGGAATGGGCACTGTACACGTTCATGATAGAGGAGAACGTGTACGTGTGTGTGTGTGTCCAAACTTTCCTACAGTTAACTGGTGAGAACGTACGAGTCATGAGACAAGCCATACGTTCACCATGAGAGAGAGAGAGAGAGAGAGAGAGAGAGAGAGAGAGAGACTCCCAGTTAAGGTAGAGTCTCAATGCCAATCTAACTCCATCACTCCCATCCAGAACTACCTCCGTGAGTACCAATGGTAGTTAAGACACTGGATTTAGTTCAAGTCTCAATGTAATTTTAACGCCATTTTTTCTCTCTCCCTGCGTGTAAGCTTTTGTGGTCGTTGCTTTGGTTAGGTTAGGTTAGGTTAGGTTGGTGAGTGTGTTAACTTGCGCTATCACGAGTTAAGAGGAAAATTTATACCTAAGAATATCTGAGAATTCATCTTTGTGTCGTGGCTAGAGGGAATATTTAGGATGTGTTTTTGTATTATCAGTAAGGAAGGAGGAAGGGTGGGAAGGAGGAAGGGGGAAGGAAGAGGAATGAAAGGAGGGGAAAGAAGAAAGAAGGAAGACGGAGAGAGGAAAATTCCACACAACAATCTTTTCATCAAGAATCAACCTTATAACCTCTTCCCATTAAGCCCAAATTACCCACTCACGCTTAACAAGGCAATTACACATACAGTAGACCGCTCCTTTATATGTCTGGTTCACCCTACGATACACTAACAATCTCTAAGGTAATTTTAGCCTCGTTACGGTTACTAAGTGAACGTACCTAGTGACCCCCCCCCCCCCCAAAAAAAAAAAATAATCAGGGCAGTTCAGGGTAAAGGGTAGTTAACGACTCTCAAATACACAACAATGGACAGAATACAGTTTTACAGGTAGAGAATAAATAATTCATATTTCATTAACTTTATGTACCCGTAAATAACTCTCATTAACTCATCCTGGGTGTTTACCTGTGTTTGTACAGGTGTTTTCTGGTTATAAACACGTATTAACAGTCTTATATTTACCTAACATCTAACATAACGTTAATATGTTAAAATTCTCAAAAAAGTTCATACTAATTTTAACATTACTCAAAAACATTCATCACGTAGCTCAAAATCCTCAAAAAGTAAACACAACTTAAACATTACTCAAAATCACCAAATTCAACCAAAAAGCCGAACCAATATTCCCAGAGCATAATAACCAGAATACAACGAGACAACGTATGTGACACAAGCCAATAGCCCCGGCATAGCTATTAAGACTAAACTCCAATCTTGTGTTAAATAAACTTCTAATTCAACCTGACAACGCGTACACTGTCGACTAACACCACTACTATCACCCAAATACAATACTTATACAGTGTCTAATGCAGCTGTAGAGGGAGGTGCCACCTGACTTATTGGACAAAAACATAATTGGACAATATACATAGACAGTGATAAACAAGTTAGTCAGGAGTGATTATTTTTGTCCAGTAAGATTTTTGTCCAATAATTTGCCAGATGTGATTTAGTGTCCAACGAGGTTTATGTCTCGTGTGAAGTCATCTGGTCTCAGGATGGGTTTTGTCCAAAGAGAAATAATTATTAGATGAGGTTTTGTCCGGCAATATACTGTAAGTGTTAAGTAGGATAATGCCAGTGATATCCAATTGACAGTGACCTTTCCTAGCGCTCTCTCTCTCTGTCTATCGCCTATACCATTACCCACACACCCCCACATCAGTACTTCCCCACACCACAACCCCCAACACCACCATATCAGTGCCCTAACCACCCCTCACCCCCACCACTACCAGTGACCCTCCGTGGCACCAGCTAAGAATTCCTTACTTGCGGAACTCAAGTCAATTTACATAATAAGTCCATCACGATGATTCTAGCCAAGCCTAGCGCCTTCCAACTACCATCTTTACTCATTCTAGCCAAGCCTAGCGCCCTCCACCACCACCTTCATTCATCCTAGCCAACTCTAGCGCCCCTCCCACAACCAAGCCGCGATCCTTGGCTATACTAAGTCACCCTCATAGCCAAAAAAGCGACCCTGTATCGCACTTAACAAACACATAGGCCAAAAAATCCCTCCCAGAACACTGACGACAAAATCTATACCAAGTGTTATCTTAAATAGCATGACTGAGGAACGATGACTAAACTTACGTGACTGAGGAACGATGACCAAACTTACGTGACTGAGGAACGATGACTAAACTTACGTGACTGAGGAACGATGACCAAACTTACGTGACTGAGGAACGATGACTAAACTTACGTGACTGAGGAACGATGACTAAACTAACGTGACTGAGGAAAGATGACTAAACTTATGTGACTGAGGAACGATGACCAAACTTACGTGACTGAGGAACGATGACTAAACTTACGTGACTGAGGAACGATGACTTAACTTACGTGACTGAGGAACGATGACTTAACTAACGTGACTGAGGAACGATGACTAAACTTATGTGACTGAGGAACGATGACTAAACTTACGTGACTGAGGAACGATGACTAAACTTACGTGACTGAGGAACGATGACTAAACTAACGTGACTGAGGAACGATGACTAAACTTATGTGACTGAGGAACGATGACCAAACTTACGTGACTGAGGAACGATGACTAAACTTACGTGACTGAGGAACGATGACTTAACTTACGTGACTGAGGAACGATGACCAAACTTACGTGACTGAGGAACGATGACTAAACTTATGTGACTGAGGAACGATGACTAAACTTACGTGACTGAGGAACGATGACTAAACTTACGTGACTGTTTTAAGATAGCCTAACTTCCGTGACTGATTTACGAGACCGTGACTGACTTATGATAGCCTAACTTCCGGTGACTTTTACGAGAGCCAAAAGACAGCTATCGCAACCACTAGGGCTCACAATTTCATGTTTCTTTGTAACTCATCATTCGTGTAAAGTCATCATTATATCTCAGTCATTCTGTCTCCAAGCAGTGTTACCTTATCATTCTACCTTTCAATGACTGTAATTCCACCATTCTGACTCAATCACTTAATCTTTGTCTCTAGTTTCAATTGATCATTCTTACCTCAATCATTCTACGTTCCAGTGACTGTAATTTCATCATTCTGACTCACTCAATCAATCAATGTCTCCGATTTCAAGTGATCATTCTGTGTCACTGATCATTCTTACCTCATTCATTCTTATGTCTTGATGAAGGTCGTTTATCATCCTGTGTCAAATATACTCCCAAAGGTTTCATCATCATTCTAGACTCAATCATTCAATGCCTTTGGTCGTAATTTATCATTCTGTGTTAACTATCTGAAGTCATTATTTTGTCTCTGGGATTCTCTATTTCTTTCTCATTCATCAAAAAAACTCACCATCTTCGTTTCACATCATTCTTAGCAACAGGTTCTCAAAGTGTGTGTGTGTGTGTGTGTGTGTGTGTCTTAATTCTAATTCACTATTCACTCAATTATTATCCTACTCTTACGCCTATTCCAATTCATTATCATACTTCTATCCCAAGTCTTACAAGTCACATCTCTACAACATAAGAGTATAATTACTAACGATATCCCTTTAATTAGTCCAATAGTATAACTCAAACCATTATAATTTACTCAAAATCATCAATACAGTTAAAAATATCCTGTATTATAATAAGTCCTCAGCAATCTCTATGTCATTTATTCTACGCCACTAAGGAAGTCTTATCATTATGTTCAAACCAAAGCTAATTTACTATGACATATATTCGAAGCATTATGAAACACCGTTGAGTCATTATTCTACGTATCTGATTTATAAGTGTTATAATTATGCTCGAACGATACATACGAGGCATTATGAAGCACCAGTGTTCATAATAACATAAAAAACGAAGAATTATAACTCAGTGTTGTTTTTAACTAAAGTCATCAGTCATCACTCCTCATTCATTAGTCATCACATCACTCACTCACCACACCTCCATCACCAGTCACCAAACCACACACCAGTCATCACACCACTCACCAGTCATCACACCATACGTCACCAGTCATCACATCACTCACCAGTCATCACACCATACGTCACCAGTCATCACATCGCACACCAGTCATCACACCACTCACCAGTCATCACACCACTCACCACTAGTCATCACTCCAGCACACCATTCATCATGGAGAAGGCCTGGCCGGGCATCACCTCCCTAGCATTTATACAAGACGGGGGGCATCCACATAGTATGCCCTCCCCACCCCCACCATGCCTCACTATCCTGCCCAGGGGTCGTGGTTGTTCAAGTATCATGCCTTGTTGAGCAAATGTCCTCGGAATTCTAATTACAAACGTCGGGGAAGGAATACTAATGAGCCTGTCGCCCACCTTTCGATTAGTAACCCCGCATTAACTACCCAGGTATGAGGTTAATGGTAGTTAGTCGCCGGTAAATAGCTTGTTTATTCCCTACCTTCCCACCGTGGGTATGTGTCGGTGGTTCAAAGGGGAAGGGGCAGGAATTTTTCAATGTGATTAAACTGTAAAATTACAACTACGAAAGTCTGGCAATGTTACGACACATACACAGTTGAATGGAACCCTATGTTAAAAACAGCACTGGAGGGGGGGGGGAGGAGGGGGGATTTCCATAATCTTGACAAACCGGAGAGAATAAGGCAGGATTCTGGTGAGGTAGGCCTAAGGGGCAGAGGCGTCGGCTAGCGGTAGGCCTAGCCCGGGGTGTCTCTCTCCTCCTTCCCCTTGTATAAAACCTATTCACTGCTCTCCTGGGCGTGGATCGATACAGGAAGCCAGCCATACACCCCCCCCCCCCCATCAACACACACACAGGTGAAGCAAATGATGGCGACTTAGTTTTTCTACTGATGGTTAAAAACAAACTTACCTCGACAAAAATCGATAAGCTGCCAGCGTCCACAGTAGTAAAGTATCCGTTCTAGGCTCCAGTCCTGCGCTTACCCTTTTTACTCTTCCAAATCCACACTCGTCTGTTCCGACACAAGCGTTACGGTGATTACAGGGGGGGTACGTACAGGTGGTAGTTTAGTGGGTCAACTGCAATTAATCACACTGCAGTTTGTGGGGGAGGTATGTTTATTCAACTCCAACCAACGCACTGAACCACACTAGCTTTTTCGGCCACCAACACAATTGACTCTCACCACATGGCCTATTCTTGGGGCTCTGGCTTACACTACACACTACAATTCTCAACTCATTCACTCTCAGCTATCGCGGAATATCTAAAAATTTCAACCATGTATATGATATGTAAAAATATCACTGAATATCACGTGAGAATTGATATTTCACCGAAGGACACTAGCAGGGAGCTCCTCGCGGCGCCCGGCTCACAGCTGAACTAACCAGGTCCCGGATGACTCACGAACGCACGCACACACCCCGCAAGTTCCCAGACACTGCCATATCCACCAATTCCAACCTCATAATCACGGAAATCTACTCACTGTTGTACCCACACGAAGGTCAATACCTCACTATGTAATAAAATCAAAACCGAAAATGAAGTAATTATCCCAAAAGAGCCAAGTTACGTAATTATGGCCCAATATGGAATTCCTTCTCCACCAGAATCAGGGGAGGGCGAGCTAACTCAGAGGCCCGGTGTGACTACATTTTATTAACATGGCAAAAAACTTCGATGTAATTTACATAACAAATGACATAAACAACACCAGAATGTGTCTTTGTGTTAGTTGTTTGTGGACAGGAGTTGTGTGTGTGTGTGTGGTGGGGCGGATAATGGGGGTAGGGACCCGAGTTGGCATCACTGACTGGAATGTGGAGAGGCGTGGACGATGCCCAAGCTGCTCTCTCACACCCGCGCACACACACACACACACGCAGTCTCACACACAGATCACACACATACACATAATAATGGTTGCCCCTCATGTACGAGGATGGCCACCTAGGCATGAATTTGTTTAAGGTGTAGAAGCTGTCGCCAACACAACAACCACACCCTGAGTTAACGAGCTGCATGACCCAGTGTCAAGGAATAGTCCGAGAAGACCGGACAACTTGCCAACTGCACTGGCTAACTATTACCCCGGAACACGATCCGCAAATCGATTAACATCCAGGTCCCCAATTACTGCTGGGTAGAGAGGCAAATGGCGTAAAGAAACTTGCCCATAGCTTCACCCTGCCAGGGGATCGAACCAGGGTCCGCTTGCTTGCGAGGCGAGCATGCTGACCATTACCCCACAGGTCGCAAGATTCATAACCAATGACTTACACACACACACACACACACATACACTTTTAAAGCACACGCTACAACGCCTTTAAGTTCATCCCTGACAGCACCAACACTTCCACACCTGTCTACCAACACTCACACACCTGTCTACCAACACTCACACACCTGTCTATCAACACTCACACACCTGTTCAGTCACTCAATCTTTCTCTCACTTCAACCAAAGAGAGAGAGAGAGAGAGAGAGAGAGAGAGAGAGAGAGAGAGAGAGAGAGAGCAATTATCACAACTACTATCATAACTTTTATCATTCGTTTCACCACAACTCACACTTACATTAAAACATTGTCTCAAGAATAATTTCACTATCAAATTTCTTCATAAAATCCTAAATACTTTAATATTTTCACCATAATATATAGCTTTCACCTAAAGTTGTCTAACTATAATTATCACCATTGCTTTCAACGTGTGTGTGTGTGTGTGTGTGTGTGTGTGTGTGTGTGTGTAGTTCGTCTTTGTGTGTATGTAGTGTATGCGAAAGAGTATATGTATGTATATGACTGCTTGTGTGTGTATGTATGACTGCTTCCGTGTGTGTGTGTGTGTGTGTCCATGTATGACTGCTCGTGTGCGTGTGTGTACGTATATGACAGCCTGTGAGCGTGTGTGCGTGCAATTATGACGTAGGCGAAAAATGGTCCTAATTCAAAGGTAAGGAAATATAATCGAGCCAACATGATTAATTACGAAGCATGAGTGTGTGTGTGTGTGTGTGTGTGTGTGTGTGTGTGGAAAGTGAGACAGAGTGAGTGAGCGTGCGAAAGCGTTGGTTGGTTCTGTGATAAAATTAACGCCTATAATTCTCTTTATTTCGCTATTAATATTTTTTTTGTCACTTTTTTTAACCTTTTCATTTACTTGTTATTCAGATTTATTCAATTACTTAACATACACTTGTCCTACACACTTAACATACACTTGTCCTACACACTTAACATACACTTGTCCTACACACTTAACATACACTTGTCCTACACACTTAACATACACTTGTCCTACACACTTAACATACACTTGTCCTACACACTTAACATACACTTGTCCTACACACTTAACATACACTTGTCCTACACACTTAACATACACTTGTCCTACACACTTAACATACACTTGTCCTACACACTTAACATACACTTGTCCTACACACTTAACATACACTTGTCCTACACACTTAACATACACTTGTCCTACACACTTAAGATGTAGCGGAATGATAAAGTCGGAGTAACTGTGCAGGCAGGTATGAGCCGGAGTAGCGGGGCAGGAGGGAGGGAGTAGCGGGGCAGGAAGGGAGGGAGTAGCGGGGCAGGAAGGGAGGGAGTAGCGGGGCAGGAAGGGAGGGAGTAGCGGGGCAGGAGGGAGGGAGTAGCGGGGCAGGAAGGAGGGAGAAGCGGGGCAGGAGGGAGTAGCGGGGCAGGGAGGGAGGGAGGGAGTAGCGGGGCAGGAGGGAAGGAGTGGAGTAGGAGTAGTGGTAGGAGGGAGGGTGGGAGGGAATGATAGAGCAGAGTGTCAACACGGCAGATATTACCTGCCCAGGTGCGCCAACACGGCCTCTCTCCTGCCGTGTTTACCTGTGCTCCTCCAGGTCGCCCTAATACATGTTCCGTCGTGTTTGTGTGTGTTCAGATCTTGTCGTCACGTGTTCGATACTTGTCCTTAGCTGTTTCGTGTGTTCGGAACTTGTCATAAAGTGTTTGTCCGTAAAATTTGTTGTGACGTGTTTGTGTCCCTAAAACTTGTGACGTGTTTGTGTGTCCCTAAAACTTGTGACGTGTTTGTGTGTCCTCCCCCCACAAAATAAGCGATGACGTGTTAGTGATGACGTGTTAGTGATGACGTGTTAGTGATGACGTGTTAGTGACGACGTGTTAGTGATGACGTGTTAGTGACGACGTGTTAGTGATGACGTGTTAGGTGATGACGTGTTAGTGATGCCGTGTTAGTGATGACGTGTTAGTGATGACGTGTTACACTGTGTTCTCGAAGCGTCACACGACTTGTCAACTAGCACACAACACGTCGGGAACATGTTACTCAACACCCGGATATACAGCTGCAAACAAGGCTGACATGGTGTGGGGGGAGGGGGGTGGTGGAAGAGGAGGAGAGGGTGGTGGAAGAGGAGGAGGGGGTGGTGGAAGAGGAGGAGGGGGTGGTGGAAGAGGAGGAGGTGGTGGTGGAAGAGGAGGAGGGGGTGGTGGAAGAGGAGGGGGGTGGTGGAAGAGGAGGAGGTGGTGGTGGAAGAGGAGGAGGGGGTGGTGGAAGAGGAGGAAGAGGAAAGAGAAAGGGAGGTATTCAAAGAGGGGTGGATTGTGGGGGATGGGGAGGAAGGGAGAGAAAAGAGGGTGGAAAGGAGTGATGGGAGGGAGGTGTTGAAAGTGGGAGATAGGGAGGGAGAGAGGGAGGGAGAGAGAGAGAAGAGGGAAGGTAGAGAAAGTGATGAAGGAAAGAGGAGGAAAAATAGAAATTGGATGATATAAGGGGTGGATGAGGGGGGTAAGGGGTGGATGAGGGGGAGGGGTGATGGGGAGGGGTGATGGAGAGAGGTGATCGGAAGAATGTGAGTGGGAGGGTTGGTTAACGGAATAGGGGGGGTAGTAGAAGGAGGTGAGTGGGAGGGTGAGTAAGAGGGGTGAGGGGGAGGGTGGGAGTGAGAGGGGTGAGGGGGAGGGTGGGGGTGAGGGGGAGGGTGGGGGTGAGGGGGAGGGTGGGAGTGAGAGGGGTGAGGGGGAAGGTGGGGGTCAACGTCACAGCGTCACCCACGTCGACCTCCACCAAGGACACCTGACGAACAACATTCCTCCCTCCCTCACCCTGTCTTCCTCCCTCACTCTGTCTTCCTCCCTCCCTCCCCTCACTCTGTCATCCTCCCTCACCCTGTTTTCCTCCCTCACTCTGTCTTCCTCCCTCACCCAGTCTTCCTCCCTCCCTCTGTCTTCCTCCCTCACTCTGTCTTCCTCCCTCACTGTCTTTCTCCCTCCCTCACCCATTCATCCTCTCTCCTCTCCCTCCTTCATTCTCCCTCACTCGTACTTTTTCCTTCCTGTCCCTCCCTCATTCTCCAGTAATTTTCATTCCTTCCCTCTATCTCTCTCTTTAACTCTTTCTCTCACTTCCCTCTCTTTAACTCTTTCTGTCATCCTCTCTCCCTATTTCTTTAACTTTCTTTTTCATCTCTCTCTTAACTCTTTCTCTCCCCTCTCTCTTTAACTCTTTCTCTCCCCTCTCTCTTTAACTCTTTCTCTCCCCTCTCTCTTTAACTCTCTCTCTCTAACTCTTTCTCTCCCCTCTCTCTTTAACTCTTTCTCTCCCCTCTCTCTTTAACTCTTTCTCTCCCCTCTCTCTTTAACTCTTTCTCTCCCCTTTCTCTTTAACTCTTTCTCTCCCCTCTCTCTTTAACTCTTTCTCTCCTCTCCCTCTTTAAAACACACACACACCCTCCCTCTTACCAGTTCATGCGTCAGTACCATAACAACTGCGCCAGCACGAGCAAACAAGAGCGCCTGACGTAACTTCTCTACACCGCAATGACGTAAAAGACTGACTAGATGAACGTCGCATAAAACCAGCGCCTGCACGAGCGATCAACAGCGTCTGGCGTTCCTCTTTCCCTCTCACAATAACAAGCTTACGGTTATATACACCAGGTGGACGACACTGCACACCTAACCTAACCTAACCTAAGACACAAACAACGAATCTTAAAGGTACTTGCGTTAAAAGGTGATGAGTGGAACAGGTATTAAATGGGACAGGTAACGAGTAGGACAGGTGATGAGTGAGACAGACGACGAGTGGGACAGGTGCCAGGTGGGACAGGTGACGAGTGGGACAGGTACTGAATGAGACAGGTATTGAGTGGAACAGCTATTGAGTGGGACAAGTATTGAGTGGAACAGCTATTAAGTGGGACAAGTCCTGAGTGGGCCAGGTACCGAATGGGCCAGGTATTGAGTGGGACAGAGAGTGATTGGGCCAGGTATTGAGAGGGCCAGGTACCGAGTGGGACAGCTATTGAGTGGGAAAGGTACCGAATGGGCCAGGTAATGCCGCTCTCACCTTGAACAGACCAACATCAACTTTACCAATACAAACTAGTTAGGGATCACCTTGGCGTGGGAGAGGCGTGCACACCGGACCCACGCCCTCTGGCAAGTCCCACGCCCTCAAGGATAAAGCAGGTCCAGTCCAGGTGTCCTACAGGAGAGCAAGGGGGGGGGGGGGGGGAGAAGGCGAAGGACGTCCTTGTCAAGGCTCCTACACCAACCTCGCCAGCCTGGTAACCACTCTCACCAACATTCCTTCTACCACTATTACTGCCTCTTCCCACCACTAACTACCACCAACCATCACTCCTACCACCACTACTACCACTATTACTGCCTCCTACACCACTGCCGCTATCAATAGTTCACGAGGTAAGTCACCGAGGAGAATAAATCAAAGATGAGAGAGAGAGAGAGAGAGAGAGAGAGAGAGAGAGAGAGAGAGAGAGAGAGAGAGAGAGAGCTAGCTGCTGTTTCTCCCGCTGGCCTAAAGGGAATGCTCACCCAGCGACCCCACCCTGTTACCTGAGTCTAGTTCACCTGTCTAGTTTACCTGTCTAGCTCACCTGTCAAGTTCACCTGTCTAGCTCACCTGTCAAGTTTACCTGTCTAGCTGGGAGGTTAGATGTACTTGGAAGGATAAATGGACTTAGAAAATGTACTTGGGAGGTTAAATGGACTTAGAAAATGTACTTGGAAGGCTAGACGTACAGAACTTGAAATGCAAAATGTACTTAGAAGATCACTGTACTTAGAGCAATAATATAAAGTGTAGTTGAACCATTTTTCCCTATTAAACTAATGACGTAATCAGCATACATACATACATACATACACATACATAGTAGAAAAACATACATACATATATATAGTAGACATGCATACATACATAGTTGACATACATACATACATATATACATACATACATACATGCATACATACATACATACATACATGCATAGTAGACATACATACATACATACACCTTACTATCAAGAGTCATCAGAATATCTATGAATACAAGAGTTCTATTCCGGACACAGTATTGGCCTTTGACCTTCAGCAGTGACCTTAACGTGTGAACTATAGTGATGATAAATATTACTGGACTGTTACGTGTCACCAACCTGTTGATATCACCACAAAAACTCATCCTCTACACAAAGCTTTGACCTCTGACAGTCATATGACCTTCCTTGACCCCTGACCTTCATGTGGCCTTCTTTGCCCTCTGACCTTCCTTGACACCTGACATTACTTGACTCCTGACCTTCATGTGACCTTTATTGACCTTCTAGTGACCTGAGCAATATTTTTCATCCAATCATCAAAATATATACCTACCTGAGACACCTTGAGACCCCGTGAGGTGTGGAGAGAGAGAGAGAGAGAGAGAGAGAGAGAGAGAGAGAGAGAGAGAGAGAGAGAGAGAGAGAGAGAGAGAGAGAGACTTGTGCATCAATCTATACATTTAAGTTTTTCTATTAAGGAAAACAAGAGAGTATTATGGTCCCTTCCTCCCAGCCTACACCGAGGGAATCTTTGCCAGGTACAGAAAACAGCGATTCTCTCTCTCTCTCTGTTTTTTTTTTCTCCTTTAATCTGTTTTCCCCTCTGTCTATTTTTGTCTTTGCCTCTTAAGAACATAAGAACATAAGAATGGAGGAAACTGCAGCGGGCCTATTGGCCCATACTGGGCAGTCCCGTTTACCCCCAACCCCTATTGCTCATATAAGCATCCAACCTATGTTTGAAGCTATTCAGCGTATTCGAGTTAATGATGATATTTGGTAACTTGTTCCATTCATCCACTACTCTGTTTCCAAACCAGTGTTTACCTATTTCACGCCTAAATCTAAATTTGTCTAATTTAAAACCATTGTTACGAGTTCGCTCCTGGTTGGATAGTTTGAGTACCTTTGTAATGTCCCCTTTGTTTAGCCCTGACTTCCACTTATACACCTCTATCAGGTCGCCCCTCGCTCTACGTCTCTCGAGGGAGTGCAAATTAAGATGCTTTAACCTGTCTCTATACTCAAGGTTCCTAATGCCCGGGATTAGTCTTGTCATTCTCCTCTTCCATCAACACACACACACACACACACACACACACACACACACACACACACACCTCTCTAGTCTCATCTTTCCCTGTGTTCTCTTTTCTCTCTCCTCTCATCAACTCTTTTCCATCCTCTTTCCCACCAACCAGTCCTCCCCTCCCCTCTCTCTCCCTCTCCAACCAACCCTCACCTCCTCCTTCTCCACCAACCAACCATCCTTCCCTTTCCCCCCCCCCTCCACCATACCCTCCCTCCCTCTCTCTCCCTCTCACAGCAGTTTTAGGTATCCCCCACACCCACTGAGACACACACACTCCCTGAGACACACACCCACTGAGATACACACTCCCACTGAGACACACACACCCACTGAGACACACACACCCACTGAGACACACACACCCACTGAGACACACACACCCACTGAGACACACACATCCACTGAGACACACACCCACTGAGACACACCCACTGAGACACACACCCACTGAGACACACACACCCACTGAGACACACACATCCACTGAGACACACACCCACTGAGACACACACACCCACTGAGACACACAAACCCCCTGAGACACACACACCCCCTGAGACACACACACCCACTGAGACACACACCCACTGAGACACACACCCACTGAGACACACCCACTGAGACACACACATCCACTGAGACACACACATCCACTGAGACACACACACCCACTGAGACACACACACCCACTGAGACACACACACTCCCTGAGACACACACCCACTGAGACACACCCACTGAGACACACACATCCACTGAGACACACACATCCACTGAGACACACACACCCACTGAGACACACACACCCACTGAGACACACACACCCACTGAGACACAAATCAACATCTACAGTGAACTATGATAATACTCTCAGTGGTCGGAGTTTCCTTGAGAGTTCCTGACTAAAGACTCACTGGATATCTGTCTAAACACGAGGCCGGGTTCCTTGTAAACAATTACCGGGAGTGTAGCCAAGGGTGACCCAGGACGCCTTGTAAACAAACCTCGTAATAACCATGAACTACAATCTGTTGGGTAAATAAGGAGAGAGAGAGGAGGAAGGGGAGAGAGAGGTAGAGTGAGAGAGGGAAGGAAGGAAATGGTGGGGGGGACGGAGGGAGAAAGAGGGAGGAGGAAGGAGGTGGAGGGAGGAAGGAGGAGGAGGAGGGAGGGAAGGAAGGAGGGAGAAACAGGGAGGAAGGGAGAGAAATGGTGGGAGGGAGGGAGAGAGGGAGGGAGGGAGGGAGGGAGGGAGGGAAGGAAAGAGGGAGGGAGGGAAGGAGAAGGGGGGGGGGGCAGTAATCATACAACATCAAACAAGAGAAACACGAGATTAAAACAAGAATCTGTTTACCTGTGTTGTTTTTTTATGCTTGATGTAGTCGCTTATGTTAATTTGTCTGCCTGTCTGTTTGTCTCTGTCTGTTTGCTTGTTTGCTTCTGTCTGTCTGTCTATATCATTTAGTAATTTCTCACTTTGTTATTCCACACTTTTACACTGTCTGTCTCTCTCTCTCTCTCTCCCTGCCTCTCTGTTCCTATATTCCTTTCATATTTCCACTTTCCACCATCTCTCCCTCTCTCTCTCTCTCTCTCTCTCTCTCTCTCTCTCTCTCTCTGTGTCTCTCTCTCTTTCCTTTCCATTTCACAACACTTTCATTTTTTTTCTTCCCTCTCTTTCACTTTCTAAAATCTCCTCTGTTGCTCCATCTCACTTTCCCCCTTTCCCTATCTTTATTTCTCTACATCCCCTCATTCTCTCCCTCAACCCCCGACACGCACACACACACACACACACACACACACACACACACCTGGGGTAGCAACAGCGGCTGGTTCACGGTTCAATAGTAAGTTTAATTAAATATCTGGGTCGTCTGGCAAGGTCTAAGGAAAATGTTAAAGACAACGACAACAACAACAAAAACAACAATAATAACAACAATAACAAAAACAACAACAACAATAATAACAACAATAACAAAAACAACAATAATAACAATAACAAAAACAACAACAACAACAATAATAACAACAATAACAAAAACAACAATAATAACAACAATAACAAAAACAACAACAACAATAATAACAACAATAACAAAAACAACAACAACAATAACAACAACAACAACAACACTACTTCTACTAAATTACTACAACTAATAATAATAACAATAACAAAATCAACAACAATAATAATGTCAAAAAATAACATAAAATAAAATACAGAAACATGACGTAGCATCAAAGAGAGACGGTGCCTCCTGACCTTGGCTACCGAAGGTCACGAGAGGTCACGGTCACGCTCTTAATTTACAGACAAGAAGAGCGTGGAAGGTTGGTCATAACATCAAGATATTTGATCCTTAAAGGGTTCAGCCTCCATATACCGGATTTCGATTTAACGGACAAACCTCTTATATATAATCCGTTAGAAGGTTTCATAAATAACGGAATAACCTCTTACAAACTGTATAATCCGTTAGGAGGTTTCATATATAACGAACTACCCTCTCATATCGTCCGCTAAATAGAGGGTTCACTGAAGACCAATTTATATGTAACAAGAGACACAAACACACACCGAGGGCTGGCAGGCGATCAATATACACCACAGTTTGTATACATGACGAGGAATAATACATCAGGTTTATAAAAGGGTGCGTGTTAAGTCCTTCTTGCACGCAGATATACACCAGAAGGGAGAATGTAGGTGTATGATGGTGAGGGAGTGTTGGAGGGAGTGTTGGAGGTGAGGGAGGGAGTGTTGGAGTTGAGGGAGGGAGTGTTGGAGGTGTTGGAGGGAGTGTTGGAGGTAAGGGAGGGAGTGTTGGAGGTGAGGGAGGGAGTGTTGGAGGTGGGGGAGGGAGTGTTGGAGGTGAGGGAGGGAGTGTTGGAGGTGAGGGAGGGAGTGTTGGAGGTGTGGGGATGGAGTTGCTATATAACTCCTGTGATATAGTAACATATATATATAAATAAATAAATAACTCTACTGACACCATTTTATTGACCACAAACTAAAATATTTCCATCACGAACTGAAACTTCTAAAATGGTTTTGTTGGTCAAATTAAGGGGAACACTTCACTTACTGCCACTAACTCCGTATTGCGTTTTGTTATCGTCTTTAGTAATCAAGTCTCAGTATATAGTGTTCAGAGGGTACAGATGTGTGTGTGTGGACTAGCAGGTTACAGGTGTGTGTGTGTGTATGGACTAGCAGGTTACAGGTGTGTGTGTATGGACTAGCAGGTTACAGGTGTGTGTGTGTGTGTGTGCGGACAGGTGTTGGAGGGTGGGCCAGGTAACACCCCGTCAACACACTCGACAGGTGCTCGCTGATAGTTTTGCTCACGATGACACCTGCGTCTCTCCCCCCCCCCCCCCCCCACACACGTAACCACAGGTGCTTGATTATTCATTACAATCACACGAAACAGGGTGAGGAAGGGGGCACCTGGCGGGTAGGGGGGGACACCTGGCGGGGAGGGGGGGACACCTGGCGAGGAGAGGGGGGGGGCACACCTGGTGGGGAGGGACACACCTGGTGGACAACATGGAGTGGTCCAGATGTCTTAGGTAGGCAAGGTGTGGTGGCAGCTTGTTATTGCCCTTTAAAAGCCTCAGTATGGGAGTCTGATTTTCGGTATTTTTCGTTGTTTAGTTGGAGAGGTGTAGAGGGGGAGAGGTGTAGGGGGGGAGAAGTGTAGGGGGGAGGGGTGTAGGGGGAGGAGTTAAGTGTAGGGGGAGGAGGAGGAGGAAGGGGAGGGGAGGGGTTGTAGACTGTACTAGCAAAAAAATTAACAATGGCAATTAATTAGACGAGAGAGAGAGAGAGAGAGAGAGAGAGAGAGAGAGAGAGAGAGAGAGAGAGAGAGAGAGAGTGTGTAAGTGTGTGTGTGTGTGTGTGTGTGTGTGTGTGTGTGTGTGTGTGTGTGTGTGTGTGTGTGTGAACGTTTTGATTGCGAAAGTTTCAGTAAATTTCCACCACCATCATATATTAACACAACACAAAGGAACATATATTGTACATTGACAAGTCTGATACACATACACACACACAGTACTAGTATACATTTATAAAACTTTACATCACACCTGGACACACTAACGAGCTCCACAGGTAAAGTTAAGGTTAATTCTGAAACGCTACAGCGGTGAATATAAGGTGTTTATAAAGTCCCTTGATGTTTGTGTTTACAGAGTCCCCCCCCCCCCCCCAAGAGGAAATTTCTCCCACAAAACATAATTTCTCCCACAAAAATCACCCTCTCACTCTTATCATTTCCTCCACACAACCTTGACAACTGTGGAATTTTCCCCCAAAGACTCGCTGACGGCCCTGATGTATTCTTTACACGTGTTAGTCACGGAGAACATAGCGGAGAATAACAGTTAAGTGAAGAAAATTATAGAGGATATGTCAATGGTTTGTGGAGGGCGGGGGGGGAGGGGGAAGGGGGAAGGGGGGGGGGAGGGGGGAGGGGGGGGGGAGGCGGAGGGGGAAGGGGGAGGGGGGAGGGGAAGGGGGAGGGGGGAGGGGGAACGGGGAGGGGGGAGGGGGAGAGGGGGTGTTAAATATAATCATCAAGGGACTTTGTAAACACCGGATTGATGTCTTACTAGTATGTGTGTATGTGTGTGTGTGTGTGTGTGTGTGTGTGTACAGGTAAACACACAACACAGGTGACACATCATTAACACCACAACGATACACCTGCGGCCTCTCCTCCACTCAGAGCATAGTTTACCCAAGTCATTACTGCGGAGGTGCCACAGCTCACCACCACAGCTTACCACCATAGCTACATCTTACAACCACAATCACACCTCACCATCAGACGAGGGTGGGGGAGGGGAGGAGGTGGGGAGGGAAGGAGGTGGGGAGAGAAGAGAGGGGTAAGGGGGGGGAAGGGGGAAAGAAGAGAGGGTTAAGGAGAGAGAAAAGAGGCCGGGGAGGAAAGAGGGGTAGAGGAAGAGGAAGGGGGAAAGGGAAGGAGAGAGAGAGAGAGAGAGAGAGAGAGAGAGAGAGAGAGAGAGAGAGAGAGAGAGAGAGAGAGAGAGAGAGTTACCCAAGCCAAGACAAATGACCTCATCCTTAACCACCTCACCTGTCAATACCTGAACACCATAACACTTACCAACCATTTTGTCCCTTTAACACTTCGTGATTCTCAAAACTTCGTAATATTTCCCCTAACTGTGAAGGCACCTTACTGACTCTCGTATATAACTGTAAAAAGATGATGAATTCTTTAACAGCTCGTAAGTTATATTATTCCTTGTAACTGTAATTGCATCTAACTGGGTCCCGTACATAATTGGACGTACCTAACTACCTCACGTATATAACTATGAACTCATCTACCTGTCACCACCTTTAATTAACCTGCAACACACACACACACCTGGAGACCAAGATGGCAGCCACATTACATGGAGACTCGACCGTAGCTAAATACCTCCTGCCAGCTCACAAGTTTAAGGAGGTAAAAAAATAACACTGGTGACCTTTTTAGTGAGTTGGGTCAATTAGTTAGGCTGGAGCAAGAGCCAACTTCAGTAATAATCTGCTTAAAGACTACACTGCACCTCGTCCAATTAGCATGAATTACAGCCAGGTGAGTTGTGCATGTTTATTGTTTACCTGTGTAATTGTGAACCTGTGTGTACCTGTGTCCTGTGTAATTGTGTACTTTTGTTTACCTGTGTAATTGTGTGTCTTTGTTTACCTGTGTATTTGTGTACCTTTGTTTACCTGCGTAATTGTGTACCTTTGTTCCCCTGTGTATTTGTGTACCTTTGTTTACCTGCGTAATTGTGTGTCTTTGTTTACCTGTGTATTTGTGTACCTTTGTTTACCTGCGTAATTGTGTACCTTTGTTTACCTGTGTATTTGTGTACCTTTGTTTACCTGAGTATTTGTGTACCTTTGTTTACCTGAGTATTTGTGTACCTTTGTTTACCTGTGTATTTGTGTACTCCCGTCTGTGTGCACCTGCTTAAGTGTGCTGGAGGGCTGGAGAGCAAGCGTATTGGCGTTCACCATCATCGACCCAGAACAGGTGGACACTATACGCACCTGTACCTTCGGGACAGACAGACGGACGGACGGACGGACGGACGGAGTTAAATGTCTGTCCTCGGAGGAAAAGTAAAGCAACATGGCGGACAGGGAACTTTAGCGTGCAAGAGTGACCTAAGGCTGTCAAGTTCATGGTCAAAGATATGCCACTGTGACACGCGGGTGTGTGTGTGTGTGTGTGTGTGTGTGTGTGTGTGTGTGTGTGTGGCTCAGCATTGTCTTGACCTTTTCTCTTGTGCTCAATAGACTTAACCTTTACCCTCACCCCCCTTGTGGTATAACACTATCTTTACCACCCTCTACCACCACATCACCACCATGCTCAATACACAAGCGTCACTACTATGCAATGCTCAATACAGTGCTCAATACAACCCCTCGTGGCGTAGCATTGTCTTGTCCCACCACCACCACCATCACGCCACAGACATGTTCAATACACAGGGGCCACTACTATACAAGCTCATGTACAGCGCTCAACAAGTGCTCAATACAGGGCGCTCAATATTCTCCCATCAAGCCCTCACCCTCCCTCTCACCCCCTCCCACCCACCCCCCCCCCCCTCTTCTCACCACCACCGCCACTGTTATGCAAAGCTGAACAATTACAATGACTCTGTTAATGGTGGTGATAAACAGAGGGGCCGTGGGTGGTGATAAACAGAGCGGCCGTGGGTGGTGATAAACAGCGGCCGTGGGTGGTGATAAACAGAGGGGCCGTGGGTGGTGATAAACAGAGGGGCCGTGGGTGGTGATAAACAGAGGGGCCGTGGGTGGTGATAAACAGAGCGGCCGTGGGTGGTGATAAACAGAGCAGCCGTGGGTGGTGATAAACAGAGGGGCCGTGGGTGGTGATAAACAGAGGGGCCGTGGGTGGTGATAAACAGAGGGGCCGTGGGTGGTGATAAACAGAGGGGCCGTTGGTGGTGATACACAGAGGGGCCGTGGGTGGTGATAAACAGAGGGGCCGTGGGTGGTGATAAACAGAGGGGCCGTGGGTGGTGATAAACAGAGGGGCCGTGGGTGGTGATACACAGAGGGGCCGTGGGTGGTGATAAACAGAGGGGCCGTGGGTGGTGATAAACAGAGCAGCCGTGGGTGGTGATAAACAGAGCAGCCGTGGGTGGTGATAAACAGAGGGGCCGTGGGTGGTGATAAACAGAGGGGCCGTGGGTGGTGATACACAGAGGGGCCGTGGGTGGTGATAAACAGAGCAGCCGTGGGTGGTGATACACAGAGGGGCCGTGGGTGGTGATACACAGAGGGGTCGTGGGTGGTGATACACAGAGGGGCCGTGGGTGGTGATAAACAGAGGGGCCGTGGGTGGTGATAAACAGAGGGGCCGTGGGTGGTGATAAACAGAGGGGCCGTGGGTGGTGATAAACAGAGCAGCCGTGGGTGGTGATAAACAGAGGGGCCATGGGTGGTGATAAACAGAGGGGCCGTGGGTGGTGATAAACAGAGGGGCCATGGGTGGTGATAAACAGAGGGGTCATGGGTGGTGATAAACAGAGGGGCCGTGTTGCACCAAATAACCATTCACCCACTTTGTTGATTTTCTCTCCCACCCCTTTCTCTCACTCCCCTTTTCTCCCCTTCCCCCTTTCTCTCGCTCCCCTTTTCTCCCCTTCCCCCTTTCTCTCACTCCCCTTTTCTCCCCTTCCCCCTTTCTCTCACTCCCCTTTTCTCCCCTTCCCCCTTTCTCTCACTCCCCTTTTCTCCCCTTCCCCCTTTCTCTCACTCCCCTTTTCTCCCCTTCCCCCTTTCTCTCGCTCCCCTTCCCCCTTTCTCTCACTCCCCTTTTCTCCCCTTCCCCCTTTCTCTCACTCCCCTTTTCTTCCCTTCCCCCTCTCTATAAGAACACGTGTTTATTTCTGGGTTTATGTGGTGATCACTATAGCTACCTGCATGTGGTTTAATTTTTATTATTGGAATTATTCATAGTTTTGTTTTAAGTAGTGGTTTAACCCCCTGTTGGTTGGTTTAAGGTGATTTTATGTAGTGGTTTAACCCCTGTTGACTGGTTTAAGGTGGATTTACAATATGTTTTTTTTTTATTTTGTGTGTAATAATCGTGTTTACCTTCTGTTTGCTTCTGAACCACACCATGAACCACACCATAAAACACACCATGAACCACACCATAAACCACACCATGAACCCCACCATAAACCACACCATAAACCACACCATGAACCCCACCATAAACCACACCATGAACCACACCATAAACCACACCATGAACCACACCATAAACCACACCATACACCACACCATGAACCACACCACAAACCACACCATGAACCACACCATGAACCACACCATGAACCACACCATAAACCACACCATGAACCACACCATGAACCACACCATAAACCACACCATGAACCACACCATAAACCACACCATGAACCACACCATGAACCACACCATAAACCACACCATACACCACACCATGAACCACACCATGAACCACACTATGAACCACACTATGAACCGCTCCTAATGCCATTCTAAAGGGAAGAAGGAGGGCATTGGGAAAGTCACTCAGCTGCGTTACTCACACGACCACTGGCGCCCGTCACTCACGTACTGCCACTCTCTGACCTTCCGCCTGGCGTTTGCTTTCCACCAGTGCCGCCCTTACTGCACCTCACTTGAGAATACTGTTTGTGATTACTGTGTGTGTGCTCTCTCTCTCTCTCTCTCTCTCTCTCTCTCTCTCTCTCTCTCTCTTGTGCAATCTTCTGCTCCTATCTTCTTTGGTTGTTGTTTAGTTGTTGTTGTTGTTGTTGTTGTTGTTTAGTTGTTATTGTTATTTTATTATTATTATATTCACAATCATCATCACCATAACACATAACTCACTATACACACACACACACACACACACACACACACGGGGCCTCATGTCACTTGATCGTATACATGTCAGCCTGGCATTGGCCTCGCGTGTGTCATTTCCGCCCACGTGTGTGTTGTGTCACCCACCCTCCCCCCTCCTCTCTCTCTCTCATTCATTCTCTTATTCACTCATTCTCTCTCTCTTTCTCCCTCATTCATTCACTCACTTGATCTGTTTCCACAGTTATTCATTCATTCACTCACTCACTCACTCACTCCAGATTCTTCCCTCTTACTCCTTTCTCTCCCTCTTCCAATATACTCGTACTCTTCCTCTCCCTCTCTCTCATTCCCTCTCCCTCTCACTCGTATTAATTAACCTGCTCCTCTCTTCTCACTCTCCCCACACCCCACTCCCTTTCTCTCATCCTCTTTCCCTCTCACTTTTCTTATTTGTCCCTTTTCCCCCCCCTCTCATTTTCCCTACTTATTACACCTCCCTCTTCTGTTATCCCCCCTCTAATACTCTCTCTCTCTCTCTCTCTCTCTCTCTCTCTCTCTCTCTCTCTCTCTCCTTAACTCATGCTGTATTTATTAATAATCGTATTTAATTTCTCTACTATGGAAATAAAAACAGTGAAGATTTCTGAATGGCCAGTAAATCAAGCTCTCTGATTGGCCAAATAAAAATATCAAGCTCTCTGATTGGCCAAATAAAAATATCAAGCTCTCTGATTGGCCAAATAAAAATATTAAGTTCTCTGAGTGGCCAAAAAAAATCAAGCTCTTACAGTGTTCATTTGCTTGACTTACTGGCCACTCAGAGAGCTTAATTCACTGACCACTCACAGAAATTAAACTCACTGGCCACTTACACTACTCGACTTACTGGCCAATCACAGGGTTTCATTTACTGGCCACTCAGAGAGCTTGATTTCCTGGCCACTCAGAGGGCTTGACTTACAGGCCACTCAGAGTATTTACGAGTCAACCTCACCTGAGCCTGGTATCACATGTGTTGATAGACCAGGTGAGATCAGGTAAGGGGGGGGGGAGGTGGAGGATGGGAAGGGGGGAGGTGGAGGATGGGGAAAGGGGAAAGGGGAGAGGGAAAGAGAAGGGGATTACCAACCCCCTAATTATATCACCTGATGCTAATTAGAGAAAGTAGGTCAGGTAATTACTTCCTTAACACCTGCTTAAAACACTTAACATGGCCATCACACGTACATACATACATACTAATGAGAGCTCAAGGTATAAGTGAGATAACACACACACACACACACACACACACACACACACACACACACACACACACACACACACACACAGACACTCGTTGCCATTCCCGGAAAAGCCTCATCGGGTTGCCAGCGGCGCCATTAACTAAAAATAATTCCTATGGAGGCAGATGTGGTGGTTGTGGTGGTGGTAGTGGTTGTGGTAGTAGTAGTGGTGGTGATAGTGGTGGTAGTGGTTGTGGTAGTAGTAGTGGTGGTGTTAGTGGTGGTAGTGGTTGTGGTAGTAGTAGTAGTGGTGGTGTTAAGGATGGTCAGTATATAAGGATGAGTCGCTATATAGGGGACGGTCGCTATAAGAGATGGCCGCTATAAGAAATGGTCTCTATAAAAGATGGTCGCTATATATGGGATGGTCTATATAGAGCGGTGATTTCAATAACAAACAAACAATAACATCAACAACAAATAAACGGGGAAAATGACCTCTAATTTAAAGGTCTGTTTTTATCATAAGGTCAAAGGTTAAATTTGCACCTTTTCTTGCAATTAAGGTCATATGTTGGAAGGTTCCTCTAAGGCTCCTAATGTTACAAGCTTCCATAAGGCTCCTAATCTTGTAAGCTTCCTATAAGGTTCCTAATCTTACAAGGATCCATAAGGCTCCTAATCTTACAAGCTTCCACAAAGGCTCCTAATGTTACAGGGTTCCATAAGGCTCCTAATCTTACAAGCTTCCACAAAGGCTCCTAATCTTACAAGGTTCCATAAGGCTCCTAATGTTACAGGGTTCCATAAGGCTCCTAATCTTGTAAGCTTCCACAAAGGTTCCTAATCTTACAAGGATCCATAAGGCTCCTAATCTTACAAGGATCCATAAGGCTCCTAATCTTACAAGCTGGAATTACTTGACCCAATATATCCCCACGAGCAGACAAAGACATGTGTCAGTAATTCCCCATTGAGTTTGTTATTGTTATTAAATTACATAAGGGCTTCATCTGCCCTGAGACCCTAACTCTATAATTACTGATGAACTGTGACCCTAGTTAAGGCTTAGGGGCCCCCACAGCTGTACACCCCTGGGCCCCCTTCCCTTCCACTTTCTAGAACTTACTGCGTTTATCTAGGTGTTGTGTTGTGTTTCTGTGTTGTGTTCTGACGTGGTGTTGTACTGTGTTGTGTTGTTGAGTATATAAACAATTGGGTTAACACTCTCTTGCCTCCACCGTAGTTCCCAGGTAAGATAATAGAACCCATCTATAACTACCCCCCCTCCTCCCCTTACCTACCAACGTTCCAATAGGTGGGGAGGGGGGAGGAGACTATAATGGGGTTAGCATTGTCTTAACTCCAGCGTAGGTTAATGGGGTTTATTACAGGTTAAGTTAGTATTATATTCCCTCCTCTAACAACCCCCCCCATCTACCCCTCAATGTTATAAATAAGTGAGGGGGTCGTGGGGGAGGGAGGGGGTCGTGGGGGAGGGAGAGGGGGTCGTGGGGGAGGGAGGAAGAGGGTCGTAGGGGAGGTCGTTGTCACCTCGTCCTACAAGGGTTTACGACACACTACGACCCTTAACTAGTACAACAACACTCACTTTATAAGACTTTCAAAGTTCGTTATAAGGCTCTTCGCTATACGGCTATTTTACGCTTCGTTATAAGGACCTTGGCGTGTCGTTGTATTACCTTGTCAAGCTTCGGTATACGACCCTGACACAACGAAGATGACGGCCGGGTTCGTTGTATGTTCTTTATTAGACGTTAGGCGAGGGTGTCTATCTATCTATCTATCTATCTATTGGTTCAACCACACACACACACACACACACACACACACATCAGTAAGAAATATAAGGAAAGAGTGATGCAATTTTCTCTCTCTCTCTCTCTCTCTCTCTCTCTCTCTCTCACTCTCTCTTTCTCTCAACACCTACACCGCCGCCCACGTCTCCTGCCGAAGGTGCAAGACCCTGACCATATAAATAGCGCCAGCACGGGCAATCAACAGCGCCAGGTGTTGCTCTGCATTCCTCGGTGATGCGTTTTTAAAAGGAAGATACGTTAGTCGGGTAGACGAACGTTCGCATGTCCTCTGCCAGCACTGACACACACACACACACACACACACACACACACACACACACTAACCGAGTCATCTGCCTAGTTTGATTAGCCACAAGGGAGTCATTATTCCTGGATAGAGAGACGTGTGTGTGTGTGTGTGTGTGTGTGTGTGGTTGCCCCCCCCTCCCCCGCCCCAGGGTATGTATGTATGTATGTATGTATGTATGCATGTATGTATGTATATGTTTAACAAAGACAGCGTTGGTCATGGGAGTTGAAACATCTCTTTATGGACGATTGAAGGAGTTGGTTTGGGTCTGCAGTCAACGCTTCTAATCTGTCAATTCCTCTCTCTCAACTTCTGTCAATGCCTCTTCCATCTATTCTTCTTCCATCTCCTCTATTTTCAACACGTGTTTCCTATTCTGTTCTTTTCTTATTCCACCTCTTCTTCCCCCTTCCTCTTTCCCCTCTTCTCTTTTAATTAATTTTTCCTCTTCCCCTCTTCGTCTTCCACGTGTCTTGATTTTCCCCTTCTTCTCCTTCCCTTCCGTTCGTTTCTTGTTCTTCGTCTTCGCTTCCTCCTTCTTCTCACCTCTTCCCCATTCTTTTCCTCTTCCTTCTCCTCTTTTTCCTCATTCTCCTCTTCCTCTTCTCCACACTTGTTCCTCCTCCTCCTTCACCTATTCTCCTCCTCAGACACTTGTTCTCCTTCTCCACTACGACCTGTTCTCCTCCTCCTCCTCAAACACCTGTCCTCATCCTCAAACACCTGTCCTCTTCCTCCACCACCGCCTGTCCTCTTCCTCCACCACCACCTGTCTTCCTCCTCTTCCACCTGTCCTCCTCCTCTTCCACCTGTCCTCCTCCTCAAACACCTGTCCTCGTCCTCCACCACCGCCTGTCCTCTTCCTCCTCCACCTGTCCTCTCTGGTCGGCCGTGAGAGGCATCAAGTCAGGCGTGTCTGGTCGTCCTTGAAGTACAAAAACCCATCAAGCAATAACATCGAGGCGAGGGGCCGAGGCATCCCGACCGTCACGCCGCCTGCACACGCTAGATGGCTCTCACCAGCTTACATTCCCTCTGTTGTTGGTTTTTTTTTTTTCGCCGTCGCTCAATAGATGGCGTTGGGTGAGTTGCCTTTCTTGTGAGAGATAGACACACGGCAGCAGACACACCCCCTCCCCCCCCCAAGATTCCTTTTCTTGTCCGTCCTTCATGGTGAACGAGTTGCTTTTCCTTCCTTCCTTTGTTTTCTCATTCTTCCTTGCTTCCTTTCCTCCTTTTTCCCTGCCCCCTTCCTTCACTCCCTCCTTCCTACACTCTTCCTCTTCTTCCACTCCTCCTCTTTCCTCCTGCCTTCCTTCTTCTTTGTGATTTTTGGTTGATTGGTGGTGGTGGTTGATGGGTGGGTTGTGATGGTGCTGGGTGTATTCTCTAGTGGTGGGTTGGGTAGTGTTGGGTGATGGGTGGGTTAGTGGTGGGTGGGCCGTCTAGTGCCGGGGTGGGTGGTGGGTAGGTTGACATTCTTACATTACGATGAAAAACAGGTGTAGGAATTAGTTGGTCGTGTTATGGATGGCGGTGAACGAGTCGCCTCTCTTGTTTACCGACACACGAGGACAACCCGAGGTATTGTTATTGTATCTAAAGTTATTTAATTTTCTTATTTAATGGTGGAATATGGGTCTAGTGGTGGGGGGGGAGTTAGTTAATCTTCTCCTTCATACAATAGATGGCGCTGATCAAGTTGTCTTTCATACTAGTGATCGTGTTTAGAGAGGATCTTGTGTAAAAATATTTTTTACTGCTCTTGCTTCTTTTCTTCACCACAATAAATGGCGCTGTTAAGAGTTACTGACTTCTTAAAAGCAATAAGTGGCGTTCTTCAGGGTCCATATCTCGCTCTCCAGGCAACAGACGGTGCTTATGGCGCTGTCTTTCCTCCTTCATAGACAACAGACGACGCTTACCGGGTCCCTGTGTGGCAGCGGGTGCAAGAGATGGCGCTGAGCACGTCGCCATTTTGTCTCTCAAACAATAGATGGCGTTTACCATTATTCGTATCTCGCCGTGCGTGCAACAGATGGCGCTGACTACATTACCCTCGGTGTGTTGTCAGTCATTTCGTCGCATCATAAAGCCGAGGCCGCCTCCGCCCTAGTCCCGCCTCCACACACCCCACAAGGATCCTTCACACCCCGTTTTACTCCCTCAATACAGTTAACACGTCTAGTTAAGAGCAGCAAAGTTGTTTTATCGCATATATGAGCTGCATCAAAGCGCCGCATAACTTGTCTCGAGAGGGTCTTTGAAGTTCTCTTGAAGATCGGAATTAACTTGACTAAAATCTCAGCTAAACTTATGGAAGAAGTTCACCGGCCTTACAAAAGTTGATAAAAGTCTCTCCCCCTAACTCAGGAAAAGTGCGCCATCGTCTCTCGCATCCTTTTAATGCGACCTCTCACCCTTCGGGGC
Organism: Homarus gammarus; assembly: GCA_958450375.1. Lineage (NCBI taxonomy): Eukaryota > Metazoa > Arthropoda > Malacostraca > Decapoda > Nephropidae > Homarus > Homarus gammarus. Next base: position 2,364,222 of record CAUDMG010002327.1, on the reverse strand, counting down.
CCAAACTTTAATTCAAAACGACTACTACTACTGAGACTACTACTACTATTACTACTCGTCTGACTTATGTGAATCCCACGACAGCCAACTCAAGCCGCTATAGAGGGGGGTAGGGGGGGTGCACGTTACCTCCCTCGGGGTGCTGAGTCGCCGCTGAGGAGGAGATGACATGTGGGGGTAGGGGGTGGGGGTAGGGGGGTAGGGAGGGGGGGGGGAGGGAGATACACCCCAAAGAAGTGGTGGAAAGTACGTATTTTTTTACCCACCTTCCTCCCTTTCCTTCTTCAAACCCTTTCCTTCCCTCCCACCGTTCCTTCTCCTCTCCGCCCTCTCTTCTCCCCCTTTCATTCCCTTACCCTACCTATTGTCCCCTAAACACAGCCGACCTTCCAACTCTATTTTAGGAGAGAAAGAAACAGGTGATAGAAATTTAGTGAAGGAAAGACAGAAAATAATGAAGGAGTCAGTTTCTACCTTGAAGTCAGTACTGTACTCTACTCTACCCCACCCCACACTCCTCTACCCCACCCTCCTCTACCGCACCCCACTCTACCGCACCCTCCTCTACCGCACCCCACTCTACTCTACTCTACCCCATGTTTATTGAGTCTTGTGCCCATATTTTGCATTCCGTCAGCTACTGGTCCAGGGAGGTGGTCTTGTGTGTGGCAGTGAACCCTCAGGGCGGTCCGGGTCCCTTAGCACTATAGCGGGTTTTAGGGCCTTTCTACCTGTGTCTTGTCTCCCTATTCTCTCTCATCTTCATCTCTCAGTTCTTCTCTCTCACTTCTCTCCTTTCTAACCTCTCCTTTCTCACTCTTCCTCTTTGATTCTCTTTCTCTCTCACCCTTAAACTCTCCTGAATCTTCACCTGAAACTTATCCTCCTCTCAGTTATTGACATTATTAACCCAGACTTCAGCCCCATAAAGTCTTCATCTCCGCCCTGTGTGTCATAAGACGTGACTCACCTGCTTAGACCAGGTAAAACTGTCCGCTTAATGGACTCAATAAAGGTGTTGAAGTGTGTAAGTATTCTGTACCCTTCCCTCCACCCCCCCTCACACCTTCATCCCCTCATCCCCCCCCACATCCCCATCCCCCCCACACACACCCCCACCCACCACACACACTCCCATCCCCAGCACCCCCCCCCCCCGACGAGAAGGTGGAGGTGGAGGTGGAGGTGGAGGAGGAGGGTCTTGAAGGGGTAACTTGGTATACCTTAAGTGGAGAAGGTGTCAGGTGGAGGATGAGGTATTGTAAGTGAAGTTGTGGAGAGGTGGTGTAGTGGAGGGGGTGGGTGGGGGGGAGGAGGTGGAGTGGAGGGGGTGGGTGGGGGGGAGGAGGTGTAGTGGAGGGGGTGGGTGGGGGGGAGGAGGTGTAGTGGAGGGGGTGGGTGGGGGGGAGGAGGTGTAGTGGAGGGGGTGGGTGTGGGGGGAGGAGGTGTAGTGGAGGGGGTGGGTGGGGGGGAGGAGGTGTAGTGGAGGGGGTGGGTGGGGGGGAGGAGGTGTAGTGGAGGGGGTGGGTGGGGGGAGGAGGTGTAGTGGAGGGGGTGGGTGGGGGGAGGAGGTGTAGTGGAGGGGGTGGGGGGGAGGAGGTCTTCGTCAGGTAGGTACACGGGGCAGAACAAGAGCCTCAAGCCCTTGTCAATAGCCTACCTGAGTCGGCTAGCCAAGAAGCCAATCAACCACAGGTACCTGGCCGATACACCTGGTGGCAGTACGAATATTGGAGGAAGGAAGAAAGGAAGGAAGGATGAAGAAGGAAGGAAGATACGAGTGGGAGATAGACAGAGACGAAGGAGGAACAATATGTGATGAAGGAAGGAAGGAAGGAAGAGGCGAGTGGGCGATGAAGGAAGGAAGAGACGAGTGGGAGACAGATAGAGGCGAAGGAGGAAGGAACAACACGTGATGAAAGAAGCAAGGAATGGACAGAATGAGAGAAAAGGAAGAGGAGAATGAATGATAAATGAAGAGGCAGGTAGAAGATGGGAGATATAATTAAGGGGAGAGATAAATGGGAAATAAAGGAAGGGAGAAAGAAGGAAAAAGATAAAGGAAGGGAGAGGCAAATGACAAACAGAAGAAGGGTGTGAAGAGATGAAGAAGATAAAGGGAGGAAGTGAGAACAATGGAGAGGAGAAGGTGAAGAGGTGAGAGAGATAAAGAAGAAGGAAGTGAGAAAAGAGATGGAAAGGGGAAAGAGAGAGAGAGAGAGAGAGAGAGAGAGAGAGAGAGAGAGAGAGAGAGAGAGAGAGAGAGAGAGAGAGAGAGAGAGAGAGAGAGATAACAATGAAGACACCGCGGGCCCCCCCCCCCCCCCCACACACACACACACGTACGAAAAACAAATGACAATCGAAGTGAAAAATCAATACACATACACAAAGGAAATCTGTCTCTCTCTCTCACTTTCTCACTCTCTCTCTCTCTCACTTTCTCTCACTTTCCAACATCGGTTAAAACTGAACACAGCCACAAAACTTTCCGGGGATTTTTTTTTTCTTTCAATTTTTTTCTTCTTTTTTTATTTATTTTTTTCGGAAATTGGTTTCTGAAGTACTAAAAGGTGTTCTAAAAATGGCCGCCCACCCGCCTCGAGTTCCAATACTTTTTTATTTTTACTTTTTTTTTTGGTTATTAATTATTTTTTTTGCATATTTTCGCTCGATGACCATAAAAAAAAATATTCACCAAACGAAAAAAAAAACAAGAATAAGTTTCATGATAAATAAGAAACTCAGTGTTAAAGACAGATTATAGAAAGAGACGCTGATAATTCACAAGAACAGAGAAATACAAGACTAAATGAGTAATTAAATAGATAAATACGTAGAGAGTAATAACAAGAGTGAACAATAAAGGTTAATTAAAATAATCAGGACTCGTGAACAAGGAAATGAAAAAATACAGGATAAACAAGAAGAGAGAGAGAGAGAGAGAGAGAGAGAGAGAGAGAGAGAGAGAGAGAGATCCAAGCTAAATAGAGGAGTCAATTAAAGCACACTCGAACGCGCCTCTCCCGTCCCGGTATAACGGCGTCGTTCCCCCCGTATAAAGGCGTCGTTCCTGCCCCCCGTATAAAGGCGTTGTTCCCGCCCCTGTATAAAGGCGACAGTAAGCGACGCCTCCAGCTCATGAAACATGCAGAGGCACCCCGGCACTGTTCCTGCTGCTGTCTGCTGTCTGGGGTCTGTTGTCTGCTGTCTGGGGTCTGTTGTCTGCTGTCTGGGATCTGCTGTCTGGGGGTCTGTTGTTTGTTGTCTGCTGTCTGGGATCTGCTGTCTGGGGTCTGTCGTCTGCTGTCTGGGGTCTGCTGTCTGGGGGTCTGTTGTTTGTTGTCTGCTGTCTGCTGTCTGGGATCTGCTGTCTGGGGTCTGTTGTCTACGCTCTGTTGTCTGGGGTCTGTTATCTGCTGTCTGGGGTCTGCTGTCCCTCCTCCTTCCTTAAGTTATGTTTCCAGGTTCCAGTTAACGAGAAAGAGAGAGAGAGAGAGAGAGAGAGAGAGAGAGAGAGAGAGAGAGAGAGAGAGAGAGAGAGAGAGAGAGAGAGAGAGAGAGAGAGAGAGATTTTTTACATCTGTTACAACAACAATTCCGTATAATAACAGTTCTGGATTATTGATTTACTACCACCACTACTACTACCATCGACCACCATCACCACCACTACTACTACTATTACCACTACCACCACCACCACCACTACTACCACCATCAACCACCATCACCACCACCATTACCACTACTACCACTACCACCATCACCTCACTAGTCGCTCACACCACACTACCACACTCCTCCACCACCCCCCATTACCACACTCCCCCACTCCCCTACCACAGCTGGAGGGTGGGGTGAGGGATGAGGGGGTAAGGAGGTGAGGGGGGAGGGAGGGAGAGGGGGTGACGGCAGTAGCTCCGGCAACACCAATAACCTGTAACTTGTCACTGCCAGACCCTCACCTTCCCCTCACCTCCTCTCCCTGTCCCTGCCTCCCCCTCACCCTTCTCACTTACCCCCCTCCCTTTCGCCACTCCCCTTGAATCACCCCTTCACCCTTTCTACCTCACCCTCACACCTCCTCCCTCACCCCCTTCCTCTCCCTCTCCCTCACCACACAAGGCAGCCTCATGAGACAAGGAGTCATATTTCACGATTTTTTTTTTGTCATCTCGTTTCTCTGGCTGTAAACTCTGAGAGGATCGTAAGATTATAT
>CAUDMG010002327.1:2322500-2357500 GCA_958450375.1 Homarus gammarus | reverse complement strand
ACTACAACTACTACCACCACCACAACCATTACTCCCACCCCTACCACAAAACAACCACAACACCAACACCCACCTCCTAACAACTCTCAACTACCACAATCGTTACCTAAGGGATGGATTGTGGTAGAAACATGTGGTGTGTGGTAAAATCAGCACCAAGGCACCAACATGTGGACTCAGACAGGAGGCGTTGCAGCAGGAGGAGGGCCTAACATTCCTGGTGGGGAGGACATGGCCGTGTAAGGTTCAGCCGGCTGTAGGAAGGAGGCGGAGGTTAAGGCGAGGATGGGCGGAGTGGCGGGGCGGGTCCTTTTGGCTCTGAGGAGGAGGAGGAGGAGGAGGATTGGATGGACTAATACGGTTTAACCTGTTGTTGTTGTTGTTGTTGTTGTTGTTGGTGGTGGTGGTAGTAGTGGTGGTGGTGGTGGTGGTGGTAGAGGTGATGGGGATTCTTGTAGGATTAGAATAAGATAATAGGATGGCGGGGGAGGGGAGAAGAGGAGGGGGGACTGGGGGAGAAGGGGTAAAGGGGAAGTATTCCTGGCGTGAGATGATAAGGGTAGAGTGAACGTCTTCGGGTGATAAGAAGTAGGGAGGGGGAGGGAGGGGGAGGGGATGAGAAAGGGGTGCAAAAGACTCCTCAGTAGGGGGGGGGGTCAGGGGGATGGGTAATTTCTGGGGGTAGGAGAATCACGGGGGGAAGGGGGTGTCTAGGATGAGTGGAGAGGGGCGTCTGGGGTGGGGGTCACTGAGGGGGAGGGGAGGGGGGGGGAGGGGAGGTATAAAACAGACACTCGGCCAAGTTTTAATGAAATCAAAATAGTGATTCGATTAAGTCAAGAGAAAGTGGATTTTTTTTGTAAATGAGGAAGCGAGGAGGGCCGTCTGTAGCTGGTGAGGGACTTGACCTCCCGTGGGAGTTAACTTGGCCCAACTGCAACTGAATTCAAAGTTAGGCACGACATGGGCTTGTGACCTTAGTGCCTGACTTGGGTGATTTGGATTGCCTTTGGGTTTGACCTGTGTTGACCTAGTTTGACTTAAGAGTGGCTTTGAGAAACATTAATCTGAGATCACACCTTTTGATTAGACGTCCTAGTTTATTTAACCTTTAGATTAACTATCTACCCCCTTCCTCCATCTCTCCACCTAAGAGAGAACCAAACACTCCTCTACCCCCGCACTACTTGGGCCAGACTTCCAGTGAAACATAGAAGTATATTATTACCATGTACAGTCGCTTACACTTACACCTGGTACAGTGGCTGGGGCATTTTGTGAGATGTGGCATCTGTGTGGAATGTTTAGTCTGGCTATTATTGCGAGGTTCCTTAGAGGCCAATCCGGGAGTTTTAATATAATGTAAACAAACACATAGTTGCTACATGTCACACACAGACACCCCGCATCACCAACCCATACAAACATCAACCCACCATCCAACCCACACCCACACACCAACCAATCTACCGACCAACCCACACACCCAGCTACCAGCCCACAAACACTCACCCATCCAACCAACCCACACACCCAGCCACCAGCCCACAAACACTCACCCATCCAACCAACCCATACCAACCCACACAGGTTTACAACACAGCTAGACTCACAAATTCGATTTAGGAGAGCCAGAGTCGTCCCAGGTAGTGTCGGAGCACCACTATTAGGCCATATATACAAGGTCCCCTAAATTGAGTTTACCGACACAGAAAGGTGAGCAGTGAAGAGGGGGAGGAGTAGGATCTAGTTTGAGGGGGAGGTGTAGGATCTGGTTTGAGGGGGAGGTGAAGGATCTGGTTTGAGGGGGAGGTGTAGGATCTGGTTTGAGGGGGAGGTGTAGGATCTGGTTTGAGGAGGAGGTGTAGGACCTAGTTTGAGGGGGAGGTGTAGGATCTGGTTTGAGGGGAAGGTGTAGGACCTAGTTTGAGGGGGAGGTGTAGGATCTGGTTTGAGGGGGAGGTGTAGGATCTGGTTTGAGGAGGAGGTGTAGGATCTGGTTTGAGGGGGAGGTGTAGGATCTGGTTTTTAGGGTTGAGTAGGGACCTGGTTTGAGGAGGAGGAGTAGGAGTACGACCACTCTTAGTACGACCATCCCTAGTACGACCTGAAGCTATTTACGTCAGCTAAACCACATAACCGACCTTGAACCGAGACTAGCATACCAAAACACACACACACACACACACACACAAAGGTTGACACTTGCTGAATTAAATATGTATACACGATCGAACCTGGTGTAATGATACTGATGGTGAAGTATCTGTGCGGTAGGTGGGCATGGGTGGGGTACAGTGGGCGTGGGTGGGGTACAGTGGGCGTGGGTGGGGTAGAGTGGGCGTGGGTGGGATACAGTGGGCGTGGGTGGGGTACAGGTGGGCGTGGGGTACAGGTGGGCGTGGGTGGGGTAGAGTGGGCGTGGGTGGGGTAGAGTGGGCGTGGGTGGTGTACAATGGGTGTAGGTGAGGTACGGTGGGCGTGGGTGGGGTATAGTGGGCGTGGGTGGGGTACATGTGGGCGTGGGTGGGGTACGTGTGGGCACAGAGGCAACAGGTGTTACCGAGGCTCATTAAGGAAGTTGAACTAGGTCGTTGGACGAGTGATGAGGGTAGTTAAGACAGGTATAAACTAACTCTTACCTGCGCCTAACGAGAGGACCCAACGAGGTGATTAGGGCTGATTTTCAGGCAGCCTAACAAGCCCTTACACCCACCCACTGAGTATAACACCCACCCACACAGTATACCACCCACCCACACAGCATACCACCCACCCACACAGCATACCACCCACCCACACAGTATACCACCCACCCACACAGCATACCACCCACCACCCACACAGCATACCACCCACCCACATAGTATAACACCCACCCACATAAGGTACCCTCTCAACTGGGTCGACCAAGGGCTCCTCACCCCTCACAATAACACATAATATTTTCCTAATTACTGGAGATACAAAGTTGAACTACAAGATGGCGTCGATAATGACCTGAGACTGTTTACGTAATCCTAGTTAAGAGGAAATGTTTACACAGGATTTAGGATTATCATTGGAGGCTGGATTATGTGATTAGACGACTGGATTAAGGATTAGGATTGAGATGAGAACAGGGAAAGGTCTTTGTTTATATTATCCAGCTGTTTATAAAGACTTGTGTCCTAATCCTGTTTACACCAATCACCTGTTTGTTAATCATCTTGTTTATAAGCTAACTGGTTGTTTGCCCTAACTACCTGATTAATAATCACTGTCTACTTATTCCTTGTTGTTTACAGGCATTGTTTACATCACTTTAGTTGTTTACACCACCTTAATTGTTTACAGCCAGTGTTTACACCACCTTAGTTGTTTACACCACCCTAGTTGCTTACACCACTTTAGTTGTTTACACCACCCTAGTTGCTTATACCACTTTAGTTGTTTACACCACCCTAGTTGTTTACATCATCACCAAACAGGTCGCGGCCGCCTCTGTCATTATATATGCAAATGAGACGAAACTTTATTCGGAAACAATTACATGTGGAGCTAACTATTGCTGTCATTATATTATAAACCCACCCGAGTGCTTTAGTCCCTCATTATAAACACTGCAGTAAATGTGGTTTTTAATCATAAATGTGAATAAAAACAAACTGGCTATCATGTTTTATTGCCCATTAAAAACACTGAAGTGAACCTGGCTTTTTTTTTAATATAAATGATAATAGTAAACACGGAGAGCTTTATTGGTCAATATAAACACTCTGAGTTTTTTAATACAATTGGAAACTATTTAGACAAACAAAAAAACAAATAAATAAATAAACATACAAATAAATAAACAAACAGAAAAACAGTATACCATTGGTCATTAAAACACCTTATTTGAGTTTTATTACCCTGCCTGTAACTACTGAGAAGGATATTGCTGTCTGTCTGTCTGTCTGTCCACAAAATAACTCAAGAACGGATCAGCAGATTTACACCCAACATGGAAGGTTAGATCAACATTTAACATCTTCAAAAACGATCAACTTATGGTGAAAATCGCACTAAAATTGACCATGTTTTCCAATAGTAACTCAGAGCAACAACACAAGATTTTCAAGGTATTAGAAAACGGAGATATGAGACAGTTTACAGGAGTGACTACATTAATTTTCAGTAAGTGTCACTAGTTGGATATTTACCCTACCATGGTTACGGTTCATGGGTAGTGTTTGCATCCACTGAAATGATGTTAAATTACTTGATATGCTCATTGTTATAAAAGTAAATGTGATACTGTATTTTTAAGGTCGTATCCGATATTGGTGTTGAAAATATCCGGATGTCCAGAGTCACAGTGTTGAAAATACTTGAATATCCAGAGTCACAGTGATGAAAGTACCCGTGACAGTGTCTATTTACTATCCTTCCCGGCAATGTCCAGTCACTTCCCTCCCATTGCCCCTCTACTTCCACCTCAACACATTGCTCAACTAACCTTCCTTTACCACTATCCTACCTACTTCCCCTACTGACACTGCTCGGCCACTTCTCCGGCAGTGCCCCCTCCTCGTCGGCCGCCCCACGCAAGTCCCCTGTTGACTGTTAGCGGTGATGGATGCCGACCAGGACTGCGTGAGGGCCCCTGAGCCACTACCCTTCACAACCACTTCCCTCTTGTGCCACTATCTTCCTCTGCCACTAACCTTTATGATTACTTTTCTCTTGTGTCACTGCCTTCATAATACTATCCCCTATGCCACTACCCCCCTGTGCTATTACCCTCATAACCACCATTACCCTCCTACCACCACTTCCCTCTACCACCACTATTCTCATAACCATTACCATCCTACCACTACCCCCATAACCACTACCCCTCTACCACCACTACTGCTGGTACTAAGGCTAGTACAGTATATAAGAGCAATTTTATTTCTCTCTCTCTGTGAAATAGTGGTTGTGGTTGATTGTGGTTGAAATATTGGTTGTGGTTGTTAAATAATAGTGGTTGTGGTTGTAATAGTGGTTGTAATGGTGGTTGTGTTGGAGGTTTATGGGAGAATGAAGGTGGAGGAGGTGGGTGGAGGAGGTGTGTGGAGAGGGTGGAGGAGGTGGGTAGAGAGGGTGGAAGTGAGGGTGGAGGAGGTGGACAGGAGACTCAGGTGGCAATACCCGGCCTGGCCTCCACTACAGGACTTCTGCAGGGGTGGTCACAGTGTACAGGAGGACGCTGGCAGGATATCTACTGGTTGTGGTGGTAGGGAATGGGTGTGGTGGTAGTGGGTGTGGTTGTGGTGGTAGGGGGTGTGGTTGTGGTGGTAGGGGGTGTGGTTGTGGTGGTAGGGTGTGGTTGTAGTGGTAGGGGATGGTTGCAGTGGTAAGGGGTGGTTGTGGTGGTAGTGGGTGTGGCTGTGGTGGTAGGGGGTGGGTGTGGTGGTAGGGGTGGGTGTGGTAGTAGGGGTGTGGCTGTGGTGGTAGGGGGTGTGGCTGTGGTGGTAGGGGTAGTTGTGATGGTACGGGTGGTTGTGGTGATAAGAGGCTGTGTAAGAGCGTGGGCGTGTAGGTCCGTGGGCGTGTAGGAACGTGGGCGTGGAGGGACGTGGGCGAGTAGGGACGTGGGCGTGGAGGGACGTGGGCGTGTGAGGGAGTGAGCTTCAAATCTACACAAGGTACTGAAAGCGTAATCCCTGCAAAAGTATAGTACGAGCGGACGGAAGTACAGACGGGCGAAAGTACGGACGGGTGTATATCAACTATGCTTTTCTCCTTACGCAATGGAGGCTTAATTAATCACAAAATACAGGTAATTGGCCCAAAAAACAGAGAGAGAGAGAGAGAGAGAGAGAGAGAGAGAGAGAGAGAGAGAGAAATTACACCACTCACCTTCCATACCTTTAAAGACAATGGTATAACACTGAGGTACAAGGCCCTGACCACACACACACACACAACAGGTGAACGGCAGGTAAAAACAAAACAAAAAAACACCTCGAACACAAGCCATCAGCCCGGACATTTCCAACTTGAGAGAGAGAAAGAGTGAGTGAGAGTGTGTGTGTGTGTGTGTGTGTGTGTGTGTGTGTGTGTGTGTGTGTGTGTGTGTGTACCAAGGTAAAAATAGATTTATCAACAGTAGGAACACACGCTGGCTATTGAGTTACCGGAGCAGAAATGAATATTACATAGGCGGGTCTCTGGAGGCGATACCCACTGTAGGGCTGTCCCGTGTCATGGTGGAAGGTGTGTTTGTCATGGTGGAAGGTGTGTTTGTCATGGTGGAGGTGTGGAAGGTGTGTTTGTCATGGTGGAAGGTGTGTTTGTCATGGTGGAAGGTGTGTTTGTCATGGTGGAAGGTGTGGAAGGTGTGTTTGTCATGGTGGAAGGTGTGTTTGTCATGGTGGAAGGTGTGTTTGTCATGGTGGAAGGTGTGTTTGTCATGGTGGAAGGTGTGGAAGGTGTGTTTGTCATGGTGGAAGGTGTGTTTGTCATGGTGGAAGGTGTGGAAGGTGTGTTTGTCATGGTGGAAGGTGTGTTTGTCATGGTGGAAGGTGTGGAAGGTGTGTTTGTCATGGTGGAAGGTGTGTTTGTCATGGTGGAGGTGTGTTTGTCATGGTGGAAGGTGTGGAAGGTGTGTTTGTCATGGTGGAAGGTGTGTTTGTCACGGTGGAGGTGTGTTTGTCATGGTGGAAGGTGTGTTTGTCATGGTGGAGGTGTGTTTGTCATGGTGGAAGGTGTGTTTGTCATGGTGGAGGTGTGGAAGGTGTGTTTGTCATGGTGGAAGGTGTGTTTGTCATGGTGGAAGGTGTGTTTGTCATGGTGGAGGTGTGGAAGGTGTGTTTGTCATGGTGGAAGGTGTGTTTGTCATGGTGGAGGTGTGTTTGTCATGGTGGAAGGTGTGTTTGTCATGGTGGAGGTGTGTTTGTCATGGTGGAAGGTGTGGAAGGTGTGTTTGTCATGGTGGAGGTGTGTTTGTCATGGTGGAGGTGTGTTTGTCATGGTGGAGGTGTGTTTGTCATGGTGGAAGGTGTGTTTGTCATGGTGGAGGTGTGGAAGGTGTGTTTGTCATGGTGGAAGGTGTGTTTGTCATGGTGGAAGGTGTGTTTGTCATGGTGGAAGGTGTGTTTGTCATGGTGGAGGTGTGTTTGTCATGGTGGAGGTGTGTTTGTCATGGTGGAGGTGTGTTTGTCATGGTGGAAGGTGTGTTTGTCATGGTGGAAGGTGTGGAAGGTGTGTTTGTCATGGTGGAAGGTGTGTTTGTCATGGTGCAAGGTGTGGAAGGTGTGTTTGTCATGGTGGAAGGTGTGTTTGTCATGGTGGAGGGTGGAATAGATTTTTTGTGACGTATGACATTTTAAGTCACAATGAGAGAGAGAGAGAGAGAGAGAGAGAGAGAGAGAGAGAGAGAGAGAGAGAGAGAGAGAGCAGTTCCTCTTAACACCATGCAGGCCCCACCCCACCCCACCCCCCCCCCAAAAAAAAAATACACCCATTTTTATCACCGCTGCAAAATCCAGGGAACACCACCATCTTTTATGACAACAGAACACCTTTGGACGGCCCCTTCTCTCCCTACCTCCCTCCCCCCTTCTCTCTCCCCCTTTTCTTACCTCCCTCCCCCCTTCTCTACACCCCCTCCTCTCTACCTACCTCCCTCCCCCTCCCCCTTCTCTAACCTCCCTCCCCCCTTCTCTACACCCCCTCCTCTCTACCTACCTCCCCTCCTCTAACCTCCCTCCCCCCTTCTCTACACCCCCTCCTCTCTACCTCCCTCCCCCGTTGTGAATCTCAGTCCGGGGATTTTTATACCACTCGTGCTCCAGGCTAAATGTATGTCTGTGTGAAATTGAAGACACCGAATTGAAATATGTTCACACTACTTCTCTCTCCTATTCTTTCCTCCTTTTTACTCTTACTCCTTTCTCTTCTTCCCTCTTTTCCTCCTCTTTCTTCTATCCCTTCTTCCTTGTTTTCCTCCCCTTGTATCTCTTCTTTGTTCTTTCCCCCCTTCTGTTCTTTCTCCTCCCTCTTCCCCTTCTCCTCCCTCTTCTTCCTTCTTTTCCTCCTTCTTTCTTCCTCCTACCTCTTTCTCCTCCCTCTTCTCTTCTTCCTCCTCTCTTCCCCCTTCCTCCTCTCCTCCTACTTCGCCCTCTGTAAATCTATCATCGTCAGTGCTTTCCAAGTTTGTTGTAAATGGGAAGTGTTGTGTTTTATTATTATGTGGAGGAGGAGGAGGAGGAGGAGGAGGAGGAGGAGGAGGAAGAAATGAGGGGTAGAAGGAATATGGGAGAAATAAAAGATAAAAAAAAATATATTGAAAATACAGCATGAAAAATTATCGAGGAGGAGGAGTAGGAGGAGAAGGAGAAGAAGAAAGAAGAAGAAGAAGAACAGAAGTTATTCCTCAAGAGACACACAACCACCTCGAGGACGATGACCCCTACTCCTCCAACCCCCCCCCCCCCCACAGGACCCCCGCCAGAAGGGCCTCAAAACTCGACCCTTGACCTTGGACTCAAAGATAAGATTGCACAGTGCATCATCCCTACACACCGCTGCTGCCTGTTCTATCCTCTTCTCTTCCTACTCCTCTTCCTCACTATCTTATTCCTCTCCTCGCCATCTTCTCCTCTCCACTCCATCCTCCCTACCAAACACTCCTCTCCCTTCTCCACTCCCTCACCAACCGCTCCTCTCCCTTCTCCTCCTCCACTCCCTCACCAACCACTCCTCTCCCTTCTCCACTCCCTCACCAACCACTCCTCTCCCTTCTCCTCCTCCACTCCCTCACTAACCACTCCTCTCCCTTCTCCTCCTCCACTCCCTCACTAACCACTCCTCTCCCTTCTCCTCCATCCTCCCTACCAACCACTCCTCCCGGTCTCCTCCCTACCATCCACTCCTCCCGGTCTCCTCCCTACACACCCTGTTAGTCCAGCTTGCAACAATTATAAGCCCTTTCTGTTTTGTTTGTTTATCACCTTGGGGGACGACATTATGCTATTATGGGTATACTAATGGAGAGAGAGAGAGAGAGAGAGAGAGAGAGAGAGAGAGAGAGAGAGAGAGAGAGAGAGAGAGAGAGAGAGAGAGGCAAGGTGACAGTAACTGAACACTGTAATCCAACTCCACACTTAGCCTACCCCCCCCCCCGCACACACACTCTCTGACTCATTCCCCCCCCCTCTCTCTCTCTCTCTCATTCCTCTACGTCTCAAACTCTCATCCCAACACATTCTCTCCCTCTTCTCTATTCCCTTCCTCATTCCCCTTATCTCCTCTCCTCCAAGCTTTCTTATCTCCCCTCTCCACCCTACACACACCCTCACCCTAACACCACACCCTCACCCTAACACCCTCACCCTAACACCTCACCCTAACACCACACCCTCACCCTAACACCACACCCTCACCCTAACGCCAAAACACACTAGACGCCTACCATACTAAAGTTCTAACACACTATCACCCTAAACAATTATTTTTTTAATTAATAAAGGTGACTATATCATCACTGTTCTCCAAATCACAGTGAAATTCATAGTGAACATCATAGCAAAAATCAGTTAAAATAAGTAAAAATCCCAATAATAATCAATAAGGCACAGGTAAGATTGACAGGTAAGGCACAGGTAAGATTAACAGGTAAGGCACAGGTAAGATTAACAGGTAAGGCACAGGTAAGAGTTGTAGGTAAGGCACAGGCAAATAAGAGTGACAGGTAAGGCAGAGGTAAGACTGGCAGGTAAGAGTGACAGGTAAGGCACAGGTAAGAGTGACAGGTAAGGCACAGGTAAGAGTTGTAGGTAAGGCACAGGTAAATAAGAGTGACAGGTAAGGCAGAGGTAAGACTGGCAGGTAAGAGTGACAGGTAAGACTGACAGGTAATAAACTGACAAACACACATACACAATACATCCACCACCTACTCCCAGGTATTTTCCATCACTGTGAAAATATAAAAACAAAACAAAAAATAATAATAAGAATAACAACGATAATAACATCAATAATAATAATAACAATAATACAACTAACGATAATAATAATAATAATAATAATAACTACAACAACAATAATAAATAATAACAATAACAACAACAATAATAAATAATAACAATAATAACAACAATAACAAAAATAACAAAAACAATAACAACAACAATAAAAACAAATAACAATAATAATAAATAAATAACAACAATAACAATAACTACAACAATAACTGAATAACAACAATATTAACAACAATAATCCAGACCCAAATTCAGCTGAACAATGACACTAATATATTACCCAGCGCTCAGTTTAAAAAGTCTCAGTTATTGTGTCGTGTCGCGTCGGGTTATTGTCGTGTTGTTGCCGCGTTATTGTCTCATTATTGTCGTGTCGCGTCGCGTTCTTGTCGTTCTTGTTGTCATGTTTGGGTTTGTGTTGTTGTTGTTGTTGTTGTTGTGGTGTTGTTGTTGTTGTGCCTCCTCTATGTTTTCCTACATCTCTCACCTGTCTTGTCTCTCACCTCTCCCTCTTGTCTCTCACCTCTCTCTTTTGTCTCTCACCTCTCCCACACACTCTCTCCACCTCCCCCACACACTCTCTCCCTCCACCTCCCACACACTCTCTCCCTCCACCTCCCCCACACTCTCTCCCTCCACCTCCCCCACACACTCTCTCCCTCCACCTCCCCCACACACTCTCTCCCTCCACCTCCCCCACACTCTCTCTCTCCACCTCCCACACACTCTCTCCCTCCACCTCCCACACACTCTCTCCCTCCACCTCCCACACACTCTCTCCCTCCACCTCCCACACACTCTCTCCCTCCACCTCCCCCACACACTCCTCAGCACACGTTCCTCCCTCAATTTAATTTTATACCATGTATTTCTTACCCCCAGAGTAATTTATTCTTCCCAGTACGAAGGAGTTAGGAGTTTATTTCCCTTGTAGATCGTCCTGGGAAAGAAACATATTTATTCGTATCTTAAAACTAGGCAGCTGATTTTTTTTTCATATGTATTAAATATCACTTGCATTATGTATCACCCTAAATATATCAGTAAATAAAATATGTATTATCTCAACCCCTCTAAAAAAAATCATACCCGTAATTAGTAACTGAAAAAATATATACGAATTTTTGAGTAATAAGAATCCGTTTAATTTTTTTTCTCGATAAAATGAAAAAAAAAATCGAATATGGAAAATAATTTATAATCTATGCAAAAAAAAAATCTGATTAAACTTCCTAGAAAAAAAGTCGAAAAAATATGAATAATGTTCGAGGAAATTTGAAAATTACTGTAACACACCTGTCACTTGTACACACCTTTAGCACCTGTATAGTGTACACACCTGGTCGTATGAGTTAATTACTGTACACACACACACACACACACATACACTGACAGTAATATTTAACCCTGAACATTCATTACCACATTCTCAACATCCTCTGCTAAAACATTCTAACCACCTCTTCTCTTATTCCACATTATCGACATTCTGTTCCACATTCTACCATTTTCCCTTCACCACCTACTTCCACATTCATTTACAACGTTCAATCAATTACTAACTATAAATTCTCTCCCTATCATTCTACCAGGCACCTCCTCAACATTCTTCTTCCCTCTCATCCTCCACATTCTACCAAGCATCTCCTCCCCTCACAAAGCCTAGACTACAAGCCATCATTCTTCACCCTGTCAACTCCCTGATCCAACACACCCTTGAGATGGCCAATTGTGCTCTCCCTCTCTCCCTTCCTCCTTCCCTCCCTTCCTCTCTTCTTAACCTGTCCCTCTCACATTCCCTTCCTCTTTCCTTCCTTCACCCCTTCTCTCTCTCTCTCTCCTTCAAACCTTCCACATACCACACCCAGCACCACCACATATCACCACATGACACACCCACCCACCACCACATGACATACCCACCACCACCACATGACACACCCACCCACCACCACATGACACACCCACTCCCACCACATGACACAACCACCCACCACCACATGACACACCCACCCACCACCACCACCACATGACCCACCCACCCCCACCACATGACACACCCAACCCCCCACCACATGACACACCCACCCACCACCACATGACACACCCACTCCCACCACATGACACAACCACCCACCACCACATGACACACCCACCCACCACCACCACATGACCCACCCACCCACCACCACATGACACACCCACCCACCACCACATGACACACCCACCCACCACCACATGACACACCCACCCCCCACCACATGACACACCCAACCCCCCACCACATGACACACCCACACCACATGACACACCCACACCCACCACCACATGACACACCCAACCCCCCACCGCATGACACACCCACCCACCACCACATGACCCACCCCCACCACCACATGACACACCCACCCACCACCACATGACACACCCACCCACCACCACATGACACACCCACCCCCCACCACATGACACACCTACCCCCACCACATGACACCACCAACACCCTTCGTCGAGATACAATTTATCCCTCAGAACAGCTGGTGGTACTCCGACACATTCTAAACCGGCTATAAACGCCTCTCTCTCTCTCTCCTTCACCTACTTTGCACTACTTTTTCACCCAGAAATTGGACATCAAATTTACAAATACTACCAACGTCTCTGGCTGGCTGGGACGACTGCCTTTAACTAAAAAATTCCTACGTTAGTTTTTTCTTCTCTTAACTGGCTGTGGGGAAACATGTCTAACTGGTTCAAATTTAACTGAGAAACAAATATGAATTCTATAATGTTACTCTTTACATTTTTTGCTATTAACTGGAGATATGGCAATGTATCTAACTGGGTTATACATACACTGAGAAACGTTAGTGGATTCTTTAAAAAAAAATTCCTATGTTATTTTTGCTATTAACTGGAGACATGAGATTGTACGTAACTGGTTCACTTAAGCTATGATACAGTTCTGGGTTCTTGGAAAAAAAAAAATCCTCACGTTAAATCTGGCATTATCAACCCCGACAGATGTGACATCAGTACAGGTAAGAGCTAAGCAATAACAGCTCAGAATCAAGTCTTTAACCTTTGACGTAAGATGGCGTTCAAAATGGCGTCAAAATTGAACAGAAACCCACAGGACAACAAGACGATGTTCAAAATGGTTTCCAAATTGCATAGAACTTTAGGCTCTCTTACTAGGGTCAAAAATAAATAAATAAAGTAAATAAATAAATAAATAAAATAAATAAATGAAGGTAAAGACGCGTGGGGATTCGAACCGTGGCATCCTTAGGTCTCTCTCTCTCGAGTTGCTGGGAATTAAAATAATTTACTTGAAATAAATGGCGGAGTAGCTGAGTAGAATATATTCTGTCCACTCCGGGAACTTCCACTGACGATGATTTTAGTGGATGGTATCATATGTGGAAGGGGTGGAGGGTGGAGGGGTCGAGAGGGAAGAAGGGAATTGTTGGAGAAGAGAGAGGGAGGAAGGAAGGAAGAAGGGAGGATAACTGGGGAGGGAAGAAGGGAGGGAGGAAGGAAGGAAGGAAGGAGAAGGTACCCTCACCCCCAAGGAACATCTCCGTTACACTGAACGGATTACTGGACGCTAATTACTTTATGGCTCCCAGGGCCCGGCTGACTACCCTGAGACACGGCTGAGACACATGTGACATACTACTGAAACACATGTGAGACATATGTGAGACACCGGTGAGACACATGTGAGACACTGGTGAGACACATATGAGAGGCGGCTGCGAAATTATTTACACATGCTAAGAAATGGATGGGACATGAGAGAGAGAGAGAGAGAGAGAGAGAGAGAGAGAGAGAGAGAGAGAGAGAGAGAGAGAGAGAGAGAGAGAGAGCACTTGTCAACATGGTCTAATAATTCACTTTGTCTTGTTTATTTGTGTTTCTCTCTCTCTCTCTCTCTTCCTCCCCTTCCCTCTTCCCCACTTCTCCCCCCCCAACACCTCTCATATCTTCCCCAGCACACACACACACAATTCTCCTCAGCTCTCCCCTACACAATTCTTCCCCCAACCCTTCTCCACCTCTCCCCAGCCCTCCCCAGCCCTCCCCCAGGTCCACGCCCCGGCCGGGATATATAGCTGGCCGCCAACTCGTGAAAAACTGAGCTGAGTTAAGAGCACCTGAACCACCCCAGCTGATGTGTCCTTTTTGTCCTGACCAACACACCTGCCTCTGTCACTGTCTCTCTTACTGTCCACTCCTGCCTCCGTCACTGTCCACTCCTACTGTCTCTGTCACTGTCCACTCCAACTGTCTATGTCACTGTCCACATACACATACACACACACACACACCTCTCTAACTCGGGTGAGATTGACAGTTAAGTCTTCCTCGTGTCTCTCCTTGTGCCTCCTCCTCCTCCTTCTTCTTCTTCTTCCTGCTGCTTTTCCTACCCCCTTCTTCTTCCTCCTCCTCTTGTGTCTCCTCCTGCTTCCTCTTCCTCCTCCTTGATCCTGTGTTATCCTCTGTTTTGTCTCTTCTTTCATTTGTCTTCCTTTCTTTCTTTCTTTTGTTTCTATCTCTCTTTTGTTTTGTTTTGATATTTTTTCTTTGTTTTCCTTTGATCATTTGTTCTTGTTCTTCTTCCTTTTCCTCTTACATATTTTGCTTTGTTTTCCTTTATTCTTTAGTTTATATTTTTTATTCTTCTTCCTCTTCTTTCTTCTTTTTCTTCTACATCCTCAACGTTCTCTTTAATCCCCTTTTCTCTTCTTTCTTTCTCTCTCTTTCGTTGGTGTTATTCATCTCTATTCGTCTTTATCATCTCCTTATCCATGTCTTCGTCTCTCTTTCAATTCCTTTCTTCTCCTCCTCTCCTTCTTCCCTCTCCTCTTTTTTCCCTTCTACCTCTCTACACACACACACACACACACACACACACACACACACACACACCTGTTATGAACGCTACTAGACAGGTAAGCTTATCTTCTTGTCATTATATTATTATTGTTTTTTTCTCCTGTCTACTTCTTTCTTCTACATCGCCTTATTCATCATCACCACCACCCTCATCACCAATACCTCTACCACCACCACCACCACCACCCTCATCACCAATACCTCTACCGCCACCACCACCACCCTCATCACCAATACCTCTACCGCCACCACCACCACCACCCTCATCACCAATACCTCTACCGCCACCACCACCACCACGTCATCACTCCTGTAACATCCAGGTGAGATAGGACCTTTACCTGTTGATGATACGAGGGGCACAGGTAGAGGTATTTTCTGGTGTTGTTTTCCCTCTCTCTCTCTCTCTCTCTCTCTCTCTCTCTCTCTCTCTCTCTCTCTCTCTACACCTGCAGGACCATCTCATTTCTCACTACACCTGCAACATCTAATCAAACGATGCACTTACCTTTGTTAGCATACAATTCCCAAGTGAATATGTCCTCTCTCTTTCACATCCTCCTCTCTCTCTCTCTCTCTCTCTCTCTCTCTCTCTCTCTCTCTCTCTGTTCCTCTTCTTCTTCCACGCAACCATTTTCACCATGAGTACACCTGCAGCATCCACACGACCGGACACTCAGTTACCTGTTGTTGACATAGAGCACAGGTGGGCGTGGGAGAGTCAGCCCCTCCTCCTCTTCCCCTTCGACCCTCTGTTTGTTTACCTTAGTCAGCTGATCGTTGCACCTGGCCAGCTGGGTGACTACTGCAAGGGGAGGAGGGAGGGGGGAGAGTTGCCAGGTAGGGAATTACAGCGCTTACCTCGGGGATTACAGCGACCACACCCACCTGGAAATAAAGGAGACTTAAATTAATTCCACCTTCGAAGGAAAATACAAAAAAAAAAAAAAGAGTAGCAGGGATTCAAAGTCAGGAATTTATGTTATTTATAGGATTTTCTACAGGTTATGTAAAGCGATTACTACAGCAACAACACCAGCTTGGCAACAAAAGATGGTGGATTTAGTCAACGCCAGACGCAAGATCGACCAGGATTTCCGGATTTACACCTGGAAATTTATAACACCTGAGTTGGGATATTTTTGTGGTATTATGTAAGGATTCACAACAACTCCTTCACACTAGGACTTGTATAAAGGCCAAGGATTATTTCAGAAGGAGGGACTATACTTGGCTGAGGAAGGAGAAACAATTAACCTTACGTGTAGGACTCTTCTGAAGGATTAAGTAGGATGTACACTGAAGACCGACCGTGTAAAGTAACTATATAAGTAAGTTATTTAAGTAGTGTGTGAGTATTCTAGTAAGTAAGACAAATTTCCTTCAATTACCAGAGTCAAGATTCTCAAAGATTCTCAAGTTTAATCAGTCATAGGTTAGGTTAGGTTAGGTTAGGTTAGGTTAGGTTGGGTTAGGTTAGGTTAGGTTGGGTTGGGTTGGGTTGGGTTGGGTTGGGTTGGGTTAGGTTGGGTTGGGTTGGGTTGGGTTGGGTTAGAGTCTCATTGTAATTTCGACGCCATCTTGGATTTCTTTTCTGTTGCAGCACAAATAAGCCTACATGATACATTCTTATATCTCTAGTTGCACACACACACACACACACACACACACACACACACACACACACACAACACCCCCCACCACACACACCAGAGATAAACACCTGCCGAGGGACACCTGTTCATAAACTACGAGGTGATTAATACACACCTGGGAAAAATATACACGGCCATTTATTAGCCGGGGAAGATAACGGGGCGTTTAATCAAGGCGGTGAAAATATACCCAGAGGCCAAATATACCCAGGGGACGAATATACCCAGGGGACGAATATACCCAGGGGCAGAATAACAGGGTAGAGGCGATATACCAACCTGGGCATTGCTGTGGGGCTCAAGACAACAGGGAACCTGCCTTATCCTCTTCTTACCTTTGTCATGTTACCTGTACCTTATGTATCATGTTAATTTTATATACCTGTACCTTATATATCATGATATTCCCACTTTACGACTAATTCCCACTTTATGACTAATTCCCACTTGCCAGCATTTATAAGCCATGGTGAAAACAAGCCCCCCCCCCAACCCCCTCAGCTAGGGACAGGTGAGGCCAGGATGATATAACTCCGGGTATTTCAACGTCACGTTATCAAGGTGTACCAGGCGGAGGTGTAATCAGGGGCTAATCCACAGGTGACAACACAACTAGTGGGGAGGGAGCGGGGGGAGGAGGAGGGGGTAAGGGGAGGGGGGAGGGAGGTAAGGGGGTAGGGGGTAGTGGTAAGGGGTGTCCTCTGTCAGCTGGTTCACAAACAGGTGGTACTCAGTTTGAAGAGATGGTACTCCATACAGCTGGTTCTCACATAGGTGTTGCCCAGATGGATAATCTTTTACTTAAACAGGTGGTGGATAAAAAAGGTGGTGCTTTAATACAGGTGGTGCCTAAAGACCTACCCATTCCCTAAACAGCTGGTCTCATTTACCCCAAAACAGCTGGTTTCATTTACACCCAGGCCCACAAACAGCTGGTTCCCTAAACAAATCTGAACCTTCAACCACCTGAGCCGAACACACACATACACACCTGATCCCACAAACACCTGACACCTCCGCAAACAGGTGGTCGACAGGTGGTACAGGTGTTCATTCTCAGTAACCAAGTGACAGTGAAACAGATGTTGTGTGTATGTGTGTGTGTGTGTGTGTGTGTACAAGTTCTCACCCTCCATTCCCGTCACCTGATAGTGTAGTCATCTGCATATCTAAATTAACACTCACCTCCTCATTATGCATCTCAGGTGAGGGGGAGGGGGAGGGGAGAGGGAGAGGGAGAGGTGAGGGTGGAGGGGGAGGGGGAGGGGGAGGGGGAGGGGGGAGGATGACATATTGGTGGGTTGATTGTCTGTATGTGTGTGTGTGTGTGTGTGTGTGTGTCTAATATCTCTCACGAGGATTGGAGTGGGAGGAAGGAGAGGGGGGGGGGGGAGGTGATGTTGGTGTGTAATTTGTCTGTTTGTTTGTCTGTCTGTCTGTCTGTATCCGTCAATCTGTGTCTCCATCTGTCCGTCTGTCTGTATTTGTATCTTAACACCAATACTCGTAACTCCGAATGTTATAACAGACAGACAGACAGACACACACAGAGCCAAAAATAAAAATAAATACAAATCCAAAGAGAAATATTTCCCCCAAAAGTGTAATTCGCGAGTGAGAAATGCGCCAAATTTTTCAGCAAATGGCGAATATTTTTGTAGCGAACGATTTGGCGTTGAGTGAGCGAGGTGTTATGGCGGTCTTAGTGTGTGTGTGTGTGTGTGTGTGTGTGTGTGTGTGTGTGTGTGTGTGTGTGTGCGTGTGTGTGTGTGTGCGTGCGTGTATGTGTGTGTGTGTCACTCTCCCTCACTCCTTGCCTTAAACAGTGTTGCCAAACGTACCCTGCTGTGAAGACTTCCTATACCCTTACTACTCGTCCCTAAAACAAACAAACAAACAGAAAAACAAACAGACAGGCAAACAAACAAACAAACACATTTAAATCATCATTATCACCCAAATTCCTATAAATTAGAGCCTTTGATAAATAAAACTCACAATATGGCAACACTGTACAACATAGATACCACAGCAGCAATAACAACAACAACAACAACAACAATAACAACAACAACAACAATAACAACAACAACAACAACAACAACTAACAAAACAACAACAACAACAACAACAACAACAACAACAAAAACAACAACAAAAACAACATTAACAAAAACAACAACAATAACAACAACAACAACCACAACAGCAATAACAACAATAACAACAGCAACAACAAAAACAACAATACCAAAAACAACAACAATAACAACAACAACTTTGAGTTTTAAGAGAACAACAATACGCACCTGGGAGTATTTTTTTTTTTGCATCACTATCGTACTACTAGAGCCGAGAGGAGGGGTAAATAGGGGGCAAGAGGGAGGTATACAACAGGAGATCATAAGGGCTACACTGCCATGGTAAGAGCTGTAAAGAAAAGACTGTATGTATAGATGAGTTATTTTATGAGGTGTGGAGGGAGGTGTAAGGTATAAGGCTGGAAGATAAGTCACTTCACAAGACGCCAATGTTGACCTTACCCCAGCACTGTACGGGGTAACATTCTAACATGGTCTCATCGCTGGCACCAATGTTAATGTCGGCAATAAATTACACCGACGAGAATAAAATAATGTAATTGATAATGTAATTAAATTATCTGAACATTAGCGCTAGTGACGATCATTATGGCGATAAAAAAAAATATTTCCCTTCATTTAATTGGTAATCACAGGCTCGATAGATAGTAGATGTGTGTGTGTGTGTGTGTGTGTGTGTGACGGTGATGTATGATGAATGTGACAATGACGGACGGAGAGACGAACGGACCAACGAACAGATGGATGGACGGGCAGACGGGAGGACGGACGGACAGACAGACGGATGGACGGTAGGTGGTGTGGAGTGTCGAGCATCAGTGAACAGGTTGTAACAAGATCCCGACCACGGCACCTGGTGACTGACTGCCTCTCACTACCTCTCACTGCCTCTCACTCTACCTCTCACTGCCTCTCACACTACCTCTCACACTACCTCTCACTCTACCTCTCACACTGCCTCTCACACTACCTCTCACACTACCTCTCACACTACCTCTCTCACTGCCTCTCACACTACCTCTCACACTGCCTCTCACTCTACCTCTCACACTACCTCTCACTCTACCTCTCACACTACCTCTCACTGCCTCTCACACTACCTCTCACACTGCCTCTCACTCTACCTCTCACTACCTCTCACATTGCCTCTCACTCTACCTCTCTCACTACCTCTCACACTGCCTCTCACTCTACCTCTCACACTGCCTCTCACTCTACCTCTCACACTACCTCTCACTGCCTCTCACACTACCTCTCACACTGCCTCTCACTCTACCTCTCACTACCTCTCACTCTACCTCTCACACTATATCTCTCCCACTGCTTCTCTCTCACTCACTCTCAATCACCACCTCACACTGAACCCTACAAACACACACACACACACACACACACACACACACACACACAGCCCACACAAGCACGAACTGATCGCTGTAAGAACAGCCCAGTCCCAACCATTGTAAAAATTATCAATAACATGTAATCAACCATGCTCACTCCTAGTCATTCTTCCTTTCTGTACTGTCACTATGTTGAAATGCCCTGTAGTATGACCTTCTCCCCACCTAGTTATTATATATCACATTTGTATCACTTATGTTACTTGTATATTATTTGTAAATCAAGAGACCCATTCCCCATTTATGTAACTGTATATTTTTATCCTTCCGGCTGCCATGCTCTTTCAATAAACCGTTAATTATTATTATTATTATTATTATTATTATTATAATTATACACCACCCGGAGTTGAGTCTGTACACTGTCTAGGTACTAACGTGGGGTGACCTTTGACCTCTATCTCATATAACTTCGATTACCTAAGGTCTATTACTGGTTATACCTTACTCCAACAACCAAGGTCCTACTGCAACAGTCTCTTTACTCCAACCAACTTCCTACTCCAACAACCCACTCTTAACAACCCACCCTAACAACCCACCCTAACAACCCACCGTAACAACTCACTTACTCTAGCCGATTGTTTCGTTCTCCTCCTCTCTTTACTCACCAACTTGGAGTACTCAGCCTCGTTAGTATTTTTCCGCTAAGTGCCTCATTTACTGAAGTAATCTGAGTCGTTTAATACCAAGTTTTATATGAACGAGAAAAGGACGCGAGTTTCATCCCAAGGAGAGAGAGAGAGAGAGAGAGAGAGAGAGAGAGAGAGAGAGAGAGAGAGAGAGAGAGAGAGAGAGAGAGAGTTTTTAATGAAATACAATAAGAAATTACAACTAAAATTCCCAACAACAGTAACAATTTGAGGCGATTTACGATTTAAGAAAGAAAACAAAAGAATGAACTCACGACAAAAGAATAAACTTACGATAAAAAGAGAAAAAGGGGGAAAATATCGTTAAAAAGAAAGAAAAAAACAGTAAAAGGGGTAAAAACAAACGGTAAAAGGGTAAAACAAACGGTAAAAGGGGTCAAACAAACAGAAAATGGGGAGGCTATTAGAAAACATAAAAAAACACACGCAAAGATAATGGCTAAAACAGCTCAAATTTATAAGAAAATAAAAAAAAACACGAGAATCCAGCTAAAACAGTTATAAACACGGGATAGCTATAACAATACAAAAGCGGTTAAAAACAGCTAAAAACAATAAAAAACAACTAAAACAACAAAGGAACGGTTAAAACAGCTAAAACTCCCAAGAAAACTGCAAACAAAACACGGCCATACGGTTAGATCAGCTAAGCAACACACGGGAGCTGTTCTTGACCATAAGCTAACTCCCCAAAACTTGTATGAAATAACACGGCGGCAGCTAAACACAAGCCTAGTAACTATTCCAACTTTGCTCAGGTCGTTCACTACTCCGGGCATAAAATTTGCATAAACACTGTGTATATTAGGGTAATCCACGCCAGCCAGCCAGCCAGCTACACGGCCAACCAAACAGCCAGCCAGATACACGGCCAGCCAGCCAGCTACACGGCCAGCCAGCCAGCTACACGGCCAACCAAACAGCCAGCCAGCTACACGGCCAGCCAGCCAGCTACACGGCCAACCAGCCAGCTACACGGCCAACCAAACAGCCAGCCAGCTACACGGCCAGCCAGCCAGCTACACGGCCAACCAGCCAGCTACACGGCTAACCAAACAGCCAGCCAGCTACACGGCCAACCAAACAGCCAGCCAGTCAGCTACGCGGCCAACCAAACAGCCAGCCAGCTACACGGCCAACCAAACAGCCAGCCAGCTACACGGCCAACCAAACAGCCAGCCAGCTACACGGCCAACCAAACAGCCAGCCAGCTACACGGCCAGCCAGCCAGCTACACGGCCAACCAAACAGCCAGCCAGCTACACGGCCAGCCAGTCAGCTGCACGGCCAACCAGCCAGCTACACGGCCAACCAAACAGCCAGCCAGCTACACGGCCAGCCAGCCAGCTACACGGCCAACCAAACAGCCAGCCAGCTACACGGCCAGCCAACCAGCTACACGGCCAGCCAGCCAGCTACACGGCCAGCCAGCCAGCTGCACGGCCAACCAGCCAGCTACACGGCCAGCCAGCCAGCTACACGGCCAGCCAGCCAGCTACACGGCCAGCCAGCCAGCTACACGGCCAGCCAGCCAGCTACACGGCCAACCAGCCAGTTACACGGCCAGCCAGCCAGCTACACGGCCAGCCAGCCACATATGGCCACACACTTAAGTCTTAGACTGGAAAAATTGAACTTTTTTGAGAGAGAGAGAGAGAGAGAGAGAGAGAGAGAGAGAGAGAGAGAGAGAGAAACCACACAGTAGCAACAGCACCAATACAGTAGTAGTAGTAGTAGTAGTAGTAGTCGTAGTAGTAGTAAGTGATGGTAGTAGCGGTGGTAATAAGTAACAGAAGCAGCAGCAGCAGCACACAGGCCATCCAATACCCAACACAACACGTGGGGGGAGTCGTCTTACCCAAACATTCTAGGTGGGGGGAGAGGGGGGAGAGGGGGTTGAGAGGGGGGAGAGGGGGTTGAGAGGAGGGAGAGGGGGTTGAGAGGAGGTGGTGGGGGAGAGGATAAGAGGGGAGGGGTCCATAAGCCACCCCACGCACACCCTCCCCGCCCCGAATACGCCCACACGAGGAGGGGGGAAGGAGGGGGAGGGGGCACCAACGGACAAGAGAGAATTGTACGACCCCCCCCACTACGACTATCTACCACTACTCCACCTACCCATTCTCTGTTCCATTCCACCCATTCCTGACTCGCTATCCCTCATGAAAACGGAATAGAATTGCCATCCCATTATTCCATTCCACCCATTCCTGGCTCTCCAACCCTCATGAAAACAAACAAAGCAGTACCACCCCCCCCCCCCTCCACCCCCTGTTCCGTTCCATCGTTCCGGCCATTCAATAATCCCAACCTGAACAAAGACCAATATGACGAAACGGTCTTTTTTGTTCATGAAATAACCAGGTGATATGATTCAATTAAATATCGTTTATAAATCCGAATGGAAGTATATTTTTTTACCGGCAATAATATATTTTACGAACACTATTAACCTATTAGAGCAGAAAAAAACTAATTACTCAAATATTTTAATGCGATAATTACCTGGTTGTTTGGACATATATATTCGGATAACTCGAAAGCTTAAGAGGCCCAAAAATTTACTATATTCGGATAACATAGTATAGTTTCAAGACCGGAAATACAATACTGTAGTAAATAAATACAGCTTTAACACCAAAAAATACAATATATATACATAAAACCCAGTATCTGTCTGTCTGGATGTTGTGTATGTGTATATCCACAACACATACAACATACACCAAGAGGGAGTGATCTATACACACAACATACACACGGACAAGAACTCCACATTATACCAGCTGAATATTAACTGAGGCGCCACTGAACATGTATGCTTCTGTCACTGAATAAATCATACAGATATACTAACAAAGGATGATATACGACATACAAACATACTCCATCACCGTAATCGACCACCCCCCCCCCCCACCACCTCTCCTCCAGGGTTAATACAGCAAGGTGAGGCAGGTGTAAAGGTGATTTATAACAACAACAACAACAACAACAATAACAATAATAATACTAATAATAACAATAATAATAATAATAATAATAAAAATAATAACAATAATAATAATAAAAAATAAATAATAATAATAATAATAATAATAACCAAGACATCAGCTGTTGTATCCTGAGGTGGGGGAGGAAGGGGGGAAGAAAGGGAGGACATAAGGGGGGGGGGTGAGGGAAGGGTGATGAGGGAGAGTGACGGGAGGAGGTGGAGGGACGGGAGGAAGGATGGGGAAGGGACATGAGGAGTAGGGGGAAGGGGGGAAGACAGGAGACGAGGAGGAGGAGAAGGAGGAGGAGGAGGAGGAGGAGGAGGAGGAGGAGGAGGGGGGTGGGACTAATATATAAAACACCACAAGCACTTGACTCCTAAGACTGACCTCAGGGCGAGTATCTTCATCTGTTTTCATCATTATCTTTTATTTTGTTTCTATCATCTAAAATCATCACGTATCAATCATCATCATCATCATCATCATAGTATAACCCAAGTCTATCGTTGCTTTACTGAACAATATCTAACGACAAATGATCGATAATTTATGAAACAGAGGAGATAACATGTGCTGTCCTATTACCCAGACAGAAAAAAACAAACAAATGCACATCGATGTATATATATCTTCTCCTATATACACAGATGGGTATATAAACTACAAATAATACTTCCTTTCGTTTCTAAATACATGAATATCAGAATGAAACGTCGATTTTTTCGTTGTAACAGAATTTCAAAATATTATCAGGTTGGTCATTACAGTATAGACGCCATTATTACAGACCGCCACTACTGCACCATAATACAGTGGCATTTAATGTGGTCTTTTAGTGCAGAGAGAGAGAGAGAGAGAGAGAGAGAGAGAGAGAGAGAGAGAGAGAGAGAGAGAGAGAGAGAGAGAGAGAGAGAGAGAGAGTATATCAAAGAAGATATACTCAAGGCAAGAAGGTCGACTCAACTCTCCCTGATAAATCGACCTCCACTACCAAGGTATACCTATGGAGCATACTCGACTAGATATAACCTCCCCCCAACATACTAGTATACCCCACATAGACGTACTCCCCCCCAACATACTAGTATACCCCACATAGACGTACTCCCCCCCTCTCTCTCCCCCCAAGATGATCGACCTTCCATAACTCGGCGTGGGTTACGACCTTCCGCTTCCGTCAAATAAGTTGAGCTGTGAGCAATAAAAGTGTGAGAGGCGAGTTGGACACACACACACACACACACACACACACACACACTCCCTGGCTGCCCCCTCTCACTCATATCTCTCTCTTCTTATTTCCTTTTCCCTCTCCACCATCCCTCTTTACCCTCTCCTTACCCATCCTCTCTACCCTTAACTTCCCCTCTCCCAGCTTCCCCTCTCACCCTTTCCCCTCTCCATTCTTCCTCTCTACTCCTCCTCCTCCTACCTATTGCCCTCTCCACCCCCTTCTCTTGTTCACCCCCTCCCCCTCTCACTCCCTCGGGCGTGACCTCTTGTGACTCCTCGACTCCGTGACCTTTGTTGTCAGGCCACAAGGTCACCCCACGTTCCCTCCTCCTAACTACCACAACCTCCAATTTCACCCACAACCTCCAAGTCCAAGGGAGTTAGGGTGAGGTATGAGGGAGTCGGGGTGAGGTATGAGGGAGTTAGGGTGAGGTATGAGGGAGTCGGGGTGAGGTATGAGGGAGTCGGGGTAAGGAAGGAGGGAGTCAGGGTGAGGAAGGAGGGGGGTGATGGGGGGGGGGGTTCCTAGACTCAGCATTCCTAGGATAAACTCTGGTGATAAATAAGGAGATAAGAGAAAGATGGAGGATAGAGGAAATGGAGGAGGTAGTGAAACATTATACGAGAGAGAGAGAGAGAGAGAGAGAGAGAGAGAGAGAGAGAGAGAGAGAGAGAGAGAGAGAGAGAGAGAGAGAGAGAGATCTTACCCCACTTCCCTACGACAGTCACTGATAGAACGATAAGGACAAAACACACACACACACACACACACACACACACACACATAAAACACAAAGAACTAAGCCTTAAATATTCACACAGACATCAACAATAAATCAGAGAGAGAGAGAGAGAGAAACAAAGACTGAGGAACGTGAGGGAAGGGGAGAAAGAGAGATAAGAGAGACATAGATAAATAAACAGTCAAGACAAACATGGAGAGAGTGGAATAATAAATGTATAAACACAAGGAGACGAATGACCAGGGGAGAGAGAGGGAGAGAGAGAGAGAGAGAGAGAGAGAGAGAGAGAGAGAGAGAGAGAGATACTCCTCTATTTTAACACGTTCTCTCTCACATCCAAACTCTCTCTCTCTCTCTCTCTCTCTCTCTCACATCCAAACCCTCTCTCTCTCTCTCTCTCATTCAAAGTTATTGACTAATTACATCATCCTAATGAATCACACACTCACGTCCATGTGTACACGGTGACTGCCAACACACACACACACTGTTTGTCTCTCTCACAGGTAATATACATTTCAGCTCATCAATACAATATGCAAATTAGCTGGAGTAGAGTACATAAAGCTTCTTATATCCTCCCCCCCCCTTTTTTTACCCCCTCAGCACCCCCCCCCCTTCAGTTGACACGACTTGTGACTTACACCAATGACCTGACACTGAGCAGGTGATCTGGCACACAGGTACAGTACAGGTGACACACAGGTACAGTACAGGTGACACAGAGGTACAGTACAGATGACACACAGGTACAGTACAGGTGACACACAGGTACAGTACAGGTGACACACAGGTACAGTACAGGTGACACACAGGTACAATACAGGTGACACACAGGTACAGTACAGGTGACACACAGGTACAGTACAGGGGACACAGAGGTACAGTACAGGTGACACACAGGTACAGTACAGGTGACACACAGGTACAGTACGGGTGACACACAGGTACAGTACAGGTGACACAGAGGTACAGTACAGGTGACACACAGGTACAGTACAGGTGACACAGAGGTACAGTACAGGTGACACACAGGTACAGTACAGGTGACACACAGGTACAGTACAGGTGACACAGGTACAGTACAGGTGACACACAGGTACAGTACAGGTGACACACAGGTACAGTACAGGTGACACAGAGGTACAGGACAACAAAAACAACAACAATAATAAACAATAATAATAAAAATAAAAGGTTAAGAGCACCAATCTGTGTTCTGATTGGTTGACAACATACACAGGTTGACCAATCGCGTCACCCAAAGTACCAGATGACAAATGAAGATACAGAGAAAGTAAGAGAGAGAGGAAATAAAAGGAGGGGAGGAAAGGAAGAGAAGAGAAAGACGAAAGAGGGAGTGACAGAGGAGTAGATAAATAGTGAAAGGAAGGGAGGAAGAGGAGGATGGAAGACAGAGGAAGGAAGAAGGGAGAGGGAACGGAGAGAAAGACGAAGGAATATAAGATGACATTAAAGAGAGAGAGAGAGAGAGAGAGAGAGAGAGAGAGAGAGAGAGAGAGAGAGAGAGAGAGAGAAGATGGGTGTGGTATAATTGGTATTTCTCTTCCCCTTTTTCTCTCACCCCCTTCATTTCCTCTTTTCTTCTTCCCTGCCCCATCATTATTTCCTCTTCCTCTCTCCATCATCACGTCTTCCTTTACTTCCCCATCACCCCCTCCCTCCCTTTTCCCCTCCCCCTATCACCCTCCTTCCCCATCACCCCCTCCCTCCCTTTTCCCCTCCCCCTATCACCCTCCTTCCCCATCACCCTCTACCCTCCCCTATCACCCTCCCCTTCCCCATAAACAGCAGACAGCGATAAACTCCCAACCATTACCATAACAAACTCGCCCGCTGTTAAATTTTCAGATTAACCGACAGAGTGTCCGTCAGGTGCGTGACGGACACCGGCAGCTGAGGTCGCCGGCAATTTGTCGGAATCCATCCTTTATGCGGGAGTGATGTGTTCTGATTGGTCCTCGTCCACCATGAAGGGCGCCGATTGGTTCACGTTTACCATGACGTCAGCTAATGTCCCTCCTAAATTAATAGATTATAATTAAGTTAGGTTAGGTGAAGCTAAGTTAGGGTAAGTCATGTTAGTTAGTTCAGGGATATGACGAGGAGTATTTAGTGAAATGCGGCGTGACTGAAGCCTCTAATGCCAAGACAAAATTAAAATACTTCCAACACACGAACATGGCGGACTGACGGAACTGATGATGGTGAATTATTGCTTAATTTTGTCCGAGAGTTTGGCTGAGCTCTTCCTCAAAGCTGTGTGTCTGGAATTACCAAAGAGTCCATTCCCCTAACTTGATAAACTTAATCAGAAAGTGATGATAGAAGTCTATTATCTCCGAGCCAGCCACTTAATGAAAGGTACACATTACATTCAATCTTTTATTTTTACTTTGAATCCCGTTTAAAAAAAAAATTATCTGTTTTTCTAGTAAATATATTTCGGAATTGGATGAACTCTCCACTGCCGGTAAATTTATTTTGTGCTCGATGACACCTTAATATTATCACAAACTCTGGCATATTTTGGCCTCACACAGCGCGGCAATTCCTCAAAATATCTTATCACATCTGTTGCGATTACGCGGGAAAATTTGGCGCGCTCGGCTTCCCGCTGTGATGTAAATAAACACCCGTCCTCGAATATTGGCGGGAAGTTTTGTTTAGCAGATATATCGCGCGAATATAACCCAAACTTACCTTAAAGTTATACTGTCTGGGCTGCTCCGCCAACCTCAGAATGTAATAATGAAGACTGTGATTGGTGTATTTAACTCCAAAATGACTGTCAATTCGTTGGGAAGATTTTTTTTTAATAACAAAGTTGATTTAATTACAGATGAACACATTCGGAAATTTCAAACATCTTTTTCAGGAATAATTCTGATACAAAATATAAGTTTGTATCATTACTATATTTCGTAGACCTCGACCTTCAATATGTCACAAACACGGTACATAAAATCATCTATATTTACTCATGGTTAAACCAAAAACAAACAACCAAAAATAAACCAATATCTTACAAGGTTTATTTTTTTATATATTCACGCGTCCATTTTCGCAACAGCACAAAAGACGATTTAACTTCATATAACAAAAAATCCGGATTTAATCAAACTCGTATCCGGATTATACAAGTCCGGCAAAAGGTATGAAACCCGAGGGACTTATCTTTCGTATCTTCACGTATTATCGCTCAGATACTCGTTTGATTATTATTTAACCTAATTCCTTTCCTTACTTTAGATACTCATTTGATTATTTACTTGAAAAAAACCCCGTTCTTATCTCCAGGTAACGTTAGGTTCTTTAATCAGCAGGTGAAATAATTACAGGTATTTCAATATATTAAAATACACTCTTAAAACAAAAATATACCTTAATATAATTTTCTTTTCAGTCTGTATACAAACTTTAATTATTACCATCACCAGAACCTCCTCCCCTCCCTCCCTCCCCTTTCTTGTTACTGATATAGACACTCATTTGACTAGTACCATCAAGAACTTCCCTCATCTTTCAGACTCTCAAATGATTACCGCCGCACATCAAAAAGTTTTTCATTTCCTCTTTCCCAATCCAGACACTCATTTGACTAGGACAAACCAACCTTATCCTCTACGTTTTCAGTATCAGTTCAGACTCTCGTATGATTACCATCTTCAAAGGTCTTCTTCCTTCCTTCCTTCTTACCCTTCCTTCCTTCCTTCTCGCTACCAGTTTGAGACGCTCGCTTGATTGGTTCAGCTCTGTGTACCGTGTCTGGGATACTTTAAATAGTTTCAGGGTAAAAATCAACCCCCGGCTGCCTCCTCCCTCCCTCCCAACTTCACTTCGCCTCATCCACTATTTTTTTTTAATAAAACTTGGGATGAAGGATGAGTCTCAGGAGCTTCTATCCTTCCTTTCTTCCTTCCTCGGGGTCACGGGTCGTCACTGGCAGCCGGGGTGTGGTGAGGTCGTAGGGTG
Organism: Homarus gammarus; assembly: GCA_958450375.1. Taxonomy (NCBI): domain Eukaryota; kingdom Metazoa; phylum Arthropoda; class Malacostraca; order Decapoda; family Nephropidae; genus Homarus; species Homarus gammarus. The sequence continues at coordinate 2,327,819 of CAUDMG010002327.1, read as the reverse complement.
TGGTGAGGTCGTATGGATGTGGTAATGGGGTCGTAAGGATGTGGTCAAGTCGTGGGCTATTTTGATTAAACATAAGAACGTAAGAATGGAGGAAACAACAGCGGGCCTATTACTCCATACTGGGCCGTCCCGTTTACACCCAACCCCAATCACTCATATATCCACCAACCTACAATTGAAGCTACCCAGCGTGTTCGAGTTAATGATGATGTTCGGTAACTTGTTCCATTCATCCACTACTCTATTTCCAAACCAATTTTCATCTATCTCGGTCCTATATCTAAATGTGTCTGATTTAAAACCCAATTGCTACAAGTTCGCTCCTGGTTGGATAGTTATGAGTATCTCCCAAAAGGAATTATCAAATGTAGCTTCAGGAGGAAGTAATTTATCAGTTTCCACCAAAAAATTAACATGGCGGGCGTTACCTCGTTATAAAGTCAAATTAGCAGAAGAATGAGGTAACGCCACACAATTAACTTAGTGTTAAAATCTAATTGAAAAAACTTGACGATACACATTTTTTATTATTTTCTTTTAAGTATTTTATCGTGTGTGTGTGTGTGTGTGTGTGTGTGTGTGTGTGTGTGTAACAAGTAAACAAGCGGACATAAACAAAAAAACAATAAACTTAAAAACTCACGCAATAATTACACCAAATCTAAAGAGACACACACACACACACACACACACACACACACACACACACAGTTTTAAACCTATAAATACTAAAACAGATTCGATTAAATATAAAGTTATCTTATATTATTACATGTTATCATTTATTCACAGACCGGTCCAGATGTTATTACACTCTAATGAATAATTGATATATTAATAATAACATACAACGGTTATTACAGATACAAGCACCAGTACTGTATTATTAACATGTTACTGTATTTTATTGTATCGATGGAAACTGTAATGTATTTTTTTTCCATTGTATCGACATTAACTATATGGCACCTTCTGTATTTTATGGCACTGTATTTGAGACTTCTACTGTATTTGCTATATTGTATTTGATGTAGTGTGTGAGATAAGAGACAGTGGCAAAATAATGAGAGGAAATTGAAATAAGAGATGAAAGAAAGTGAGACAAAGTGAGGCAAGAAAGTGAGGCAAGGAAAGTGAGGCAAGAAAGTGAGGCAAGGAAGTGAGGCAAGGAAGTGAAACAAGAAAATGAGACAAAGTGAGGAAAGAAAAGTGAGACAAGAAACTGAGGAAAGAAAGTGAGGAAAGAAAGGTACAAGGAGAAAGTAACACGGACAAGAAAGTTTTAGAAGAATTAACTAGATTCAACTGAGACCCAAGTTACTTCAACACCATGGAGGAGGAAGAGGAGGAGGAGGAAGAGGAGAAAAGGAGGAGGAGGAAGGAAGACGAAGGATATGTAATGGAAGAAGAAGAAGAAAAGGAAGAGGAGTGGAAACAAGAGGAAGACAAAAATAGAGGAAAATAAAAGTGTGGAAGATGAAGAAGAAAGGAAGAAGGAAGGGGAGAAGGAGGCAGCGAAGAAGAAGAACTAAAGAAGAAGAATAAGGACTAAAGAAGAAGAAGAAGAAGAATAACAGACAGACAAATAAAAAGACGGAGAAGAACTAGAGAAAAAAAAAGAACAACAACAACTACAGAACAAGAAGACGAACAATAAGAACAAGAGGAACAAAAACAACAACAACAACAAGATACCAATTGTTGAGTAGTTTAAAAAAAAAAAAAAAAAAAACTCAAATTCCAGGGGTGAAGATTAGTTACGTCTTCCCTTCATTACTTCCTCCAAGAACTTTACTCCCGGGGCATTCTTGAGGCAGATTGAGACTTTTCGACATAAGGGAGAGGAGCCAAGAATTCCAATCAAGATGCTGTTGGGTTACCTTTCTGCCTGATCCAATATTCCTGATCTCTCTCTCTAAAAGGGGGGAAGGGGGAGGGGGGGAGAGGGTTAGGAGGGGGGTGTGGAGTGTCTTAAAGGAGGGAGGGGGGGAGGGGGTTGGAAAATGGGAGGGGGGGTGATGGTCTTCAAAGTGTCAGTAAGAGATCAATGGAAAAGAGAGGGAGGGGAGAGGAGGGGAAAGGGGGAGAGGAGGGGATAGGGGGAAAGGGGGAAAGGGTAATGCCAAAGTGAGTGATCATCTAAAAGTCTGTGAGGTAAATCCCAATAGGGTGTTTGTGTGTGGGGGGAGGGGGGGTGTAGGTCATCTTAAAAGGGTAAAGTCATCCTATTGCAAGCGGTCATCACATACCAAAAAGGGGAGAGGGGGAGAGTCATCAGAAGTTCATCACAAAGGGGGTAAGGGGGCAAAGGGGGATAAGAGGGCAGAAGGAAGCAGAGGGGGTAGTCTTCCTGAACCAAGTAGCGCCTCCTGCACACACTCCCATCATCACCATCACCACACCACCACCACACATCACCACTACCACACTACCACACACCACCACTACCATACACCACCACACCACCACTACCACACACCACCACTACCACACACCACCACTACCACACACCACCACACACTACCATACACCACCACACACCACCACTACCACACACCACTCACCACCACACACCACCACTACCACACACCACCACACCACACTACCACACACCACACTACCACACACCACCACACCACACACCACCACTAACCACCACGCACCACCACACACCACCACAGACTCACATGAAGCAGTTTCTCTCAAGTAATTTTCGTGTTGGTTCTCTTGGACAAAAGCTCAGTCATGCTTCCTATAGTGACGTCAGAGCCGCGACCTCCCTCTCCCGCGTTCCCCTCATTAACCTGCTCACACAGGTGCTCACACAGGTGTATAAGGAGGCGTAGGAGGTGGAGGAGGTGGAGAAGGAGGAGAAGGAGGTAGAAGAAGAAGAGTCACTAACAAGACGAAAAGCTTACAAGACACGAGTCAGTCACTTACAAGACCACTTACATGAGCGTGGGTAAGGCAGGAGGAGCGTGCGTGAGGCAAGAGGAGCGTGGGTGAGACAGGAGCAGCGTGGGTAAGGCAGGAGGAGCGTGCGTGAGGCAAGAGGAGCGTGGGTGAGACAGGAGGAGCGTGGGCGAGGCCTGGAGGAGCTTGGTACAGTATCCAGGTGGTGGCGGTATATACAGCTGGCCACGGTCGGCCACTAATGTTGGGCCATCTAGACGAAGACTGTTCTTATGGCCCCCTTGTGTGTGTGTGTGTGTAGTGCGCTTACACACACACACACACACACACACACACACACACACACACACACACACACACACAGTGGCAATTTTGAACCCCGAACCTAACCTAACCTAACCTTAATGGGTTCTCAAAATCACTTGTCAAAACCTCACTCAAACTTCTCTCGACCGTAACTGAGGACAACAAGACGCTATTGAGAGTTTGGATTCACAAAAGTTTATAATTTACATTTCTTTTCCCGTAATTCGAGATGAAGGTTGACTACAGAACTGCCGTAAGAGTAATTGTGACTTTATTCTGGATGTCGTGTATCTCTTGTGAGGTAAAAGTTTCCCACAGTTTGGCTAATTAGGTGGGAAATTTACCTGGGGAACATGTCTGTGTGTTTGAGAGTCAATTTTACGTTGTTAAGGATAATTGGTGGGGGGGGGGGGGGTGGAGTGAGTGGAGGGTAGAGTGAGTGGAGGGTAGGTGGAGGGTAGAGTGAGTGGAGGGTAGAGTGAGTGGAGGGTAGGTGGAGGGTAGAGTGAGTGGAGGGTAGGTGGAGGGTAGAGTGAGTGGAGGGTAGGTGGAGGGTAGAGTGAGTGGAGGGTAGGTGGAGGGTAGAGTGAGTGGAGGGTAGGTGGAGGGTAGGGTGAGTGGAGGGTAGGTGGAGGGTGGAGTGAGTGGAGGGTAGGTGGAGGGTAGAGTGAGTGGAGGGTAGTGAGTGGAGGGTAGGTGGAGGGTAGAGTGAGTGGAGGGTAGGTGGAGGGTAGAGTGAGTGGAGGGTAGAGTGAGTGGAGGGTAGGTGGAAAGAAGGTGGAGGGAAACCTAACCTAACCTATCCTCCCCCACCCCCAAAAAAAAAGAAAATCAATTAAGAAAAACAAAAATAAATCTCATAATATTTTTTCCCTTCATCAATTAACAAATTACATGTCATTTTCTCCACATATATTTTCAAAATTAATTCCCAATCTAATTAACGACGCATTTCACGCTTTTAAAGAATTAATTAACAAAATATATTCCTGAGCTAAATAAATAAATAAATAAAATAAAATAAAATAAATAAAATAAATAAAATCAACACACGAAATATATTACCTGATCTAAATGAACGAATATATTTCACTCCCGCGAAATAAATTCTCCTAAATTCTCTACTACAACTTATTAATAGAAACCGCCAAATAAACGTACTGCAAAATAGATGAATTAATTCCTATTACATACATACATGTTATCACGGCTGGTTGAAATTGCACACAGTAATTCGCTGCCTAACGATGGTTAAGTACCTCGGGTAATTAAGTAAATAACTATTCCTCGTTAGTGAGTTAAAGTGGACTAATTACGTGGCTTAATGACTGGCTTAATAACGCTGTTTGTCAATAAGTTGGTTGTGGTGGAAGGGCGGGAGGAGGGGAGGGGGGGGAGGGGGGGAGGAGGGGGAGGGGGGAGGGGGAGGGGGAAGGGAGGGGGGGAAGGGGTGAGGGGGGAGGGGGGAGGGAGGTTGTAATAATAATAATAATAAAAACAACAATAATAATAAAAAAATATAATAATAATAATAATAATAATAATAATAATAAATAATAATAATAATTTCTGAAAGTGATTAACCAAACAACTAATTCTGTCTGTTTAACTATATGTCCGACTGTCCTACACGTCCTTCCCGTCCGTTTATCAGCCTGTCCGTCCGTCCTTGTGTTTGTCCGTTCATTGGTTGGTGTGTGTGTGTGTGTGTGTGTGTGAGGTGGCCATGTATCACCCACGTTATCTCCCCCTTTGATGATGCTTCGAGAGAGAGAGAGAGAGAGAGAGAGAGAGAGAGAGAGAGACCTATCTCTTCCTTCCTTATTCATTCATTTCTCTTCTCTTCCTCCTTCAGGGCCTTCCTCTTCTTCTCCTCCACCATCACCTCCTTCCCTCCACCGCCTCCTCTTCCTCCCTCCCTTGGCCTCATCTTCCTTCACCATTACCACCTCCTTCCTTCCTTCCTTCTTTCCTCCTTCATTACTTCATCGTTCTCCAGGGATTTAGACGAAACGTTCACTGTCTGAAACGTTCATATACTAAAGTGTTCACAAGTTAAGGTGTTCAAAATGGTGGATGTTCAGAATTCCAGACAGTTAT